>CAUYSK010001395.1:0-38621 GCA_963575035.1 Avahi laniger | reverse complement strand
AAATTCCTGGGCTCAAGCTATCCTCCTGCCTCAGCCTCCCAAGTAGCTGGGACTACAGGCATGTGCCACCATGCCCGGCTAGTTTTTTCTATATATTTTTAGTTGTCCAATTAATTTCTTTCTATTTTTAGTAGAGACGGGGTCTCGCTGTTGCTCAGGCTGGTCTCGAACTCCTGAGCTCAAACAATCCGCCCGCCTCGGCCTCCCAGAGAGCTAGGATTACAGGCGTGAGCCACCGTGCCCAGCCCTTTGGCTCGTTTTTTAACTGGGTTGTTTACTTGTTGAGTTTTAGGAGCTTTTTTATATGTTTTGGGTAACAGTGCCTTATCAGATGTGTCTTTCGCAAATATTTTCTCCCAGCCTGTGGCTTGTCTTCTCAGTCTCTTGACGGGGTCTTCACAAAGCAGAAGTTTTTAACGTAAGGGAAGTCCAGCTTGTCAATTTCCTTTCGCGGGTCGTGCTTTCAGTGTCGTATCTGAGCAGTCATTGCCAAACCTGAAGTTGTTTGGATTTTCTGCAATGTTAACTTCTAGGAGTTTTATAGTTTTATGTGTCACAGTTAGGTTTGTGATCCACTGTGAGCTGCTGTTTTTGAAGGCCGGAAGGTCTGTATCTAGATTCGTTTTTCGCATGTGGATGCCCAGTTGTTCCCACACCATCTGTTGAAGACTGTCTTTTCTCCGTTGTAGTTACTGCTTCAGCTCCCTTGTCAAAGATTAGTTGACTGCATTTATGCAGGTCTATTTTGGGGTGTGACTTACTTTTTTATTCTTTTAATGCTGTCTTTTGGTGAACAGAAGTTCTTGATTCTAATATAGGCTAATTTATCAGTTTTTTCCTATATGATTACTACTTTTTGTGTTTTATTAAAAAAATGTAATCCTGCCCCCCAAGTCATAACGTTCTTCTAAAAACTTTATTGTTTTACCTTTCCTTTTAAATTTACAGTCTACCTGGGATTGATTCTGGTTATGGTCGAAGGTAGAAGTCAAGATTCGTTCTTTTCTGTAGGGATATTCAAGGCAGGTTTGCTGTGCACTGGTTGTGAACTCACCTGAGTCTGATGAGGCAGGACAGCCACACGGCAGGCCACACGGAGCAGGTTCACTACTCACAGACAGCAAGGGACAACAGGAGCCTCGATTCACTGCCAGCTGGACTCCAGGCTCAGGGAAGCCGCTCAGGACCCTGGAAAGCAGCCCACCCGGGTTTCATACCCAGGGCAACATGGCCCGCTGGGCTAGAGTGTTGCAGAACCCCTGTGTCTGGGGGGCTGGGACAGAGCCCAGCTGTCTCGCCAGTCCCGCCCCACCTCTGGGTGTTGCCCTCCGACACATTCTACAGTTATTCTTGAGAACTGCAAGTGAGAAATGGGGCAGAACTAGGTGAGTCCAGGGCTACCTGGAGCCCTGTCCTGCCATCTTCAGGTGACCCAGAACTCTCATTTGGAAAGACCAAACCTGGCCCACCGTGTGGCTGCCTCACCTTTGCCGTGAGTCGGTCACCTTCACTTCCGAGAGGGTTTTGCTGACTGAATGACGAGTTTAGGCCAATTATCATTTTATTCTAGCACTTTGAAGGTGTCTCTCCATTTTCTTCTGGCTTCCAGAATTTGGGAAAGAAGCTGTTTGGTAGTCAGTCTGGCAGGGTTGCCCAGGCCAGAGCAGGCTCAGGACTGTGGCCTGGCTGGATGTTTGCTTCAGCCACACCCACAGAACTGGAATCAGGTGGTGCTGACACCCCTCCTGCCTTCTGGAAGGCTGGCCTCCCAGAAGGCACAGGTCTCCCTGGCCTGACCTGTGCCACCTTGCTCCCCTGGGCTTCCCCACGGAACACCTGCAGCCCCGTAGCAGACTCCTCCAGGAGTGGGTGGTCAGCACAGCCAGACTAGCAGGAACTGAGCCCACACCTGGGAACCCAGAGGTCCCTGAATAGCCCCTGAGAGCCCTCCAAATCCAGGGGAGCCTAGAGCAGCAGATGTCCATTGTGGGGCAGGTGGGGCCGAGCCAGGGTCCCTGCAGGCCTCAGGCCAGCAACTTTGTTTTCCTACCTCTGGACGTGGCCTGTCTCGTCCTGGGTGGCTCCTGGTGCCGAGAGGTAGAAGTGTGCATGTATCACCTTGCCTTGCAGTGCTCCTGCGCTGGAGGCCCTTCCTGTCTTGTGCCAGGGTGGCTGAGAAGACACTGCTGTATGGCTCCTGACTCAAGGGTCTAACTCCAACCCGCTGGCCAGACAGAGCAGCCCCACCAGGGTCCCTGCCCTTCTCCAACCTCCCAGGGAGAAGCAGCCCGTCACCCACGCAGCCGTGCGTGTGGTTGAACTCAGCCATGTTTCAGCAGGGCTCGCATAGTTGTGATGCTGCAGTTCCAGCTTTCCACGTGCAGCGCTGGGCTTCTGGGTGCTTTCCCTGGGTGGAGGGTACTCCTCCTCGACAGCCAGAGCACAGTGGGCAGTGCCGCCTGTCTCGTCTGGCTTTTCTCCCGACCCTCCGACGGCCTTTCTGTGGATCCTCTCTGCTGCTTGAGCAGGCCCTGACAGCTGCCTGTGGGGACAGCAGCACACTGGTTTTAGAGACATAAAACGTGAAAAGAAAGGGCATCTCGACACCAGTGGACTTAAGCATGTTGAAATCCCGCCAGCCCCGCTGATCTGGATTTGGGAAATTGTATGATCTCGTGTGGTAGAACCTTCCCTGCCCCCAGCACGCAGTCAGGGACGCAGAGATTCGACTACTCTGAGGTTCAGAGAGGCTGCCTGGGGGTCTGTCAGGGTCGCGGGACGGCAGCCTCAGGCCACAGGCTCTTCTTCCTGAGAAAGGAAAAAGGCTTGGCAGTTGCTTTCAAGGGAACAGACCTTTAGGATAGGAGTGGATGCTGTCATCGGCCTTGGCTGCCCTTGGAGGGGCTGGCAGGACACGTCTCCCTGATCCATGGTTGTGTTTTCAGGCCCAACCCTGCGGCTGACCAGCGACAACATAAAACAGCACCTTGGCTCTGCCGCTCTGGACAGGTGTGCTGCCTTCTGTGCCCATTTGGCCCCATATAGCAGGTAGCCTGGCAGGTCTCAGCTCCCTCCTCTTAGCCAAGCACGCCCTGGCCGCTCCGTGGCCAGCCACACCACAGTGCTGATGTCAGTGACACCACTTGCATCACTCGGCACACAGTGGGCAACTTGAACCTACTGGGCACAGTCAGGCCTCCCAGTGGACCCCCAGACCCTCCTCCTTGCTTGGGCAGCCTGTGCCTCACCCTGTCTTGGTGCCCCCCAGAGCCCGGGCTCAGCTGCAGCCCCTGTGCAACGGTCCCATTGCTGAATGACTCACCAAGGACTAGGGACAGCTGGGATGCTGGGTGGTAGCTGGTCCTGGCCCTCTGCTGCCACTTTTGGAGGAGGACACAGGCTCCCTGGGAAGTGGGCCTCCTGGGAGCCTCCCACGAAGAGTGAGGCACTCCCTTTGCGGCATGCAGCACCCACGAGTACCGGCTGTGCAGCTGGCTGGGCCAGCAGGAAGACATCCACCGGATCGTGCTATACCAGGCGGACGGCACACTCACGCCCTGGACACAGCGCTGCATCCGGCAGGCCGACTGCATCCTCATCGTGGGCCTGGGTGAGCAGGAGCCCACAGTGGGTGAGGTGAGCAGTGGGCGTGGGCTGGGGAGCCCCTGTCTCCTCAGACCCCTCTGTTTCTCTTCTCCTTTGAGTGAAATATTTCAGGAACTCAGAAAAGGACAGTAAGAGCTAACACCTAGACACCTGCTACCATGCTTTAAAACATTTCGCTGCATTTTCCCTGGTGGTGGCTGCACAAAGCAGGCCGGGTGCCCTGAGTGCCCCCTGACCCCCAGGTGGCCTCTTGTGAAGTCAGAGCCTCTGTCCGTCTTCCACATTTTTATACCGTGTGCACAAAGCACTGTTTTATAGGCTCAAAATTCTATATAAACAGTGTCCTATTTTATATCATTTCGAAATTTCCTTTTCTCCTCAATGCTGACGGTTCTGAGCTTTGTCCATGTTGTTTCACGTGTATGGCTGTGGTTGTCCCCTGAGTGTCCTCCCTGCCTCTGCATTCTCAGTGCTGGCTGTGACATCCTTTCATTGGTTACCTTCCTGGTGGGCTACTAAGCCTCGGGCTGTGTCCCCAGGGTTCCCAGATGTCACCAACATGCCTTTCTGGCTGCTGTGCAGTTTTTACACGTGCTGTGGGTGCAGGGAAGCCTTTCACGTCCTTCCCAGTCCTGTGCGTTTCCTCCAGCTTCGCGGGTGTGGGATGGGGTCTCAACGCCCCTTTCATTCGCAGTCCCCCTCCCCTCCCTCTGCTCCCTGCTTTGTTCTCGTCATGAGCTTCTCTGGCCTGTCTGGTCCTGGGGCAGCTAAGAATTCCTCATCTCTGATGTCTGTTGAGAAGGCGAATGCTGGAAAACCACGTCATTTGAAAAAGTGGTGTGTTCACAAGGCCGTGTTAGAGAAACAGCAGCAGGGTGCTGCATGCCCCCAGCACCCTGGCAGGCAGGCTGACCTTGTCCGGCGCACGCTGGGCAACCCCTGTGGTCAGAGCTTCACTGGCCCCGAGATAGGCTGTGCTACAGCCACGCTGCTGTGGAGAACCAAGGGGCCGCTTGAAAACCTGCCTCAGGCCTCTGTGCTGTGTGGGGCTGGTCCTGAGCAGGTCTCCGGCGTGGCCTGGGTGGACGGCCCTGCCTGGCCTTCAGCCCCCTGTTGCCCCCGCGTCCTCAGGCTGACGCGCGGGCTCTGCTTCTCAGCTGGAGCGCATGCTGGAGAACACAGCCATGCGGGCCCAGAAGCAGCTGGTCCTGCTGCACAGGGAGGAGGGGCCGGCGCCGGCCCGCACCGTGGAGTGGCTCAACATGCGGAGCTGGTGCTCCGGCCACCTGCACCTCTGCTGCCCACGCCGCGTCTTCTCTAGGAGGAGCCTGGCAAAGCTGGTGAGACCTGGGTGCCCGCAGCGGGGCCAGCCCAGCAGGAACTCCGGGCTTCTGCTTGCCTCCTGCTTGCATGGTTTGTTTCCCTAGACTTTCAAAACATCCCTACAGTCTCTCTCCGATGTTCTAACATCTGAGCTCTCTGGGGCTCTGATTACCATGGCTTTTCTCCTCTCCACGTGCTTGTGGACTTTGGTCACAAGCTCGTGTTGACTTGACCTCGATCTTCAGAATTGTGTGGCCACAGCGTGGTGATGCACCCTGCAGATGAGGCATGAGCCTGAGGAGCACCCCCGCAGGACAGGCCTGACGGGGTCCAGAGCAAGTCCTGAGCCCTTGGGGGCCTGGTGCAGAGGCAGCCCACGTGCTGCAGCCCCCACCCCCGCAGCGCAGGAGCCAGTCCTGGGGCCGCGTGGCTGCCCAGGATCCCAAGCCCTCGAGAGCACCGTCTGCTGCAGGGCCGGAAAGTGTGGGGTCCCATGGGAAGGGACTCTGTGGTCTGGTAGTCCCTCTCGGCCTGCTTATCCACCCGTGTGCCCTCTGCTGACACCGCCCAGCTGAGGGGCTGGCAGGGTCATGTCAGACAGACCCTGCCACGTCCTGGAGGGCGTCTGGGGTCAGAAATGGAGGAAACTCACCCTCACCGAGTCAGCGGGGCAGGGGTCCCACACCAGCCCTGCCACCTGCTGGTCCCTCTCCCAGGTGGAGATGTACAAGCGAGTCTTCCAGAGACCCCCAGACCGGCACTCGGACTTCTCCCGCCTGGCAAGGGTGCTGACGGGCAACGCCATCGCCCTGGTCCTCGGGGGAGGAGGGGCAAGGTGAGTCCCGCCCCTTCCCCCACACCACTCCTACCATATGGGCAAGTGGTGACAGTCACCCGTGGGTGCTGCGAGGACGTGCTGCAGACCAAGAGACCCTCAGGCCACAGGTGGGCTCTGCCCCTCCGGACCCAGCCTCTAGCGTCCTCAAGAGAGAGTCCCCGTGGGTGGGCCTGGAATCTGTGCCTGGCGCGCCTCTTGCCCCTCTGGCCCAGAACTTCCCTGGTTTTCATTGTTGCTAATTTAGTAGAAGAAAATTTGTATCTTGTTCTGATTGTCTTTGAAGCATTCGTTTGCTTATTAGCCATTCTCATCCCCTCTTCTGAAATCTGTTCTTCCCCTTTCAGTCTTGCCAGGGGGCTCCTGGCGAGTTTTTTCCGTGTAGTGCACGCCGTACGGAGCAATGATCCGATTTGCTCGGGATCCAGTGCCTTTCTGTAGTTCTTTGGGCTGTTGAGTTCCTTAAAGGACTTTTAACTCAAACTCTGACACCACCCTCTCCTGAACTCAGTTAAAGAGAAATACACTTGGGGCAGAAGTGGGGCCCAGGGAGTCCCGAGGTAGCAGGAGGGCACATGCCAGTGCCTGCTGCTGCTCTGCGCCTCCCTGGATGGGGGTGACAGGGCTGCTGGGCCGGTGCGAAGGTGGCCCCCCGGGTGGCTGCTCTTGCCAGCACCTCTGTGCACGGCGCCTGGCCCAGCGGCCTGGGTTGGCTGGGGAGCAAGGAAGGAGCACCGCCTGAGGTCGCCCGACGGGGAAGGACCCAGGGCTCTTCCTGTGGGTCTGGACAGCAGGCAGCTCAAAACAGCTGAGCCCAGACTTGGAGCTGGCTCACAGGCCTGCAGCATTTTGAATGAAAATGTAATTTTAATCCAGGGGATTCTAAGAAGCCACGTACCACAAAACAGCAGTCCTCTCCCCACACCTCCTGCACCTGATCCAGAGAGATCCAAGAAGTAACCACTGTCAACTTTTTTTGGCTGTCTGCCTGTCTATAGTTCTAAATAGATTTCCTATTCTATCAATTTTTCGGTTTTTCTGTTTTAGATTATTGACTTCGTAGCCCCTCCAGCACACACAAAGTCAGAGTCTGTGCTGCTCCCTCTGTCTCTCTGGGCCTGTCTCCCTCCTTCCCGCTCACGATCACAGCGTGGCCTGAAACTCACTAGCCATGTGTGCTGCTATCCAGAACCAGGTGTTGTGTGCTGTGATTGTGTCTCCTTCCTTGGAGTTAACAATTGCTGCATTTGCCATTTGCTCAGTTTTCTGGGTATCGATTCACCCACAGACGCTCTGCTGCAAGCACGAAGCTCTCGGTGTGTTTAGGCGCCAGTCGTCTGTACTTAGCTCTGAGGAGTCGTCTCCACTTAACCCTCCGGCTTCCTCCTGTTGCTCCTGGTCGCTTTCTCACGTGTTGTTGAGATGTCGCCCTAGAATTTTCCTTCACCATCATCTGGGAGCTACCTTTGTTTCTCTCTTGCGTTCAACTCTATTTCCTGCATTCCATGTCTTCCTCTTCCTTGATGTACTCCTCATTTTGGTGGACACATACTCTAGAAATTTCCTCAGGAGGAGATGTGTGGAAGGTAAAAATCGCAAGACCGTGCCTATCCAAACACGTCCTTATTCCATTCCCGTGCTTGAGTGACAGTGGACTGGGTGTGGAACTCTAGGTGGAAATCATTGTCTCTGAGAAGTTTTAAGGCATGGTACTGTTGTCTGTTCAGCTTTTGGTACAGCTGTTGAGATGTGCAATGCTATTTTTATTCATGAGGCCTGTGTTTTTCTTCTGGAACTTTGTGGGAGATTCTCTTAATTCTTGGTGTTCTGAAAGTACATGACGATGCGTGTTGGTGTGGTTCTTTTTTGATCCATTATGCTGGATTCCCAGTGGGTCCTTTCAAATTTGGAATCAATGAACTTTGGGAAACGTTTTATTTTTTGAAATAAATACCTTTCTCTTTTCTCTGTTTTCTCTTCCTAGAGCTTCTAATTGTCAGATTTTGGGCACCCTGGATGGATGCTCTAAGTCTCATATCTTTTCCCTCCCGTATTCTCTGTCTCTGTCTTTTTATTCTACTTTCTGGGAGATTTTGTGCAAATGTGTCTTCCAATTGATCTTCTATGCTAAAATATTTCTAATGTCTGAATGCTTCTTTTCCCTTACGGTATTCTCTCTCAGTTTCATTCATGTAACATTGTAGTTCTGAGAATGTCAACGGCAGGTGTTTACTCATTTGCTTGCATGCTTGCCTCAGTCCTGCACCATGCTTCTGTTTGTGTCCGGCTTGTTCACCCAGTGCAGTGTGTCTGAGATGTGCCTGTGTCCCTGATCACATCGGGACCAGTGCAGCTGAGGGGCGTGCCACATAACCGCACTTCACTATCCGGCTTCCTGTTGATGGAGATCAACTGGTTTTGATTATTATGAACACAACTATTATAAACATTCTTGTACAAATCTGTTTGTAGACATATGTTCTCTTTCATCTTGGGCAAATCCTGGGAGTAGAATTACATACTCATGGGGTAGTTATACCATTTTACACCCCCACCCGTGATAAGTGAGAGTTCCAGTTGCCCACATTCTTACCAACCCTTGATATTGTCAATTTTTGTTTGTTTGTTTGTTTTGAGACAGAGCCTCCCTCTGTTGCCCAGGCCGGAGTGCAGTGGCATCATCACAGCTCACTGTAGCCTCAAACTCCTGGGCTCAAGTGATCCTCCTGCCTCAGCCTCCCAAGTAGCTGGGACTACAGGCACAGCCACCACACCTGGCTAATTTTTTCTATTTTTAGAGGAGACAGGGTCTCACTGTGTTGCCCAGGCTGGTCTTGAACTCCTGACCTCAAGTGATCCTCCCACCTTGGCCTCCCAGAGTGCTGGGATTGTAAATGATAGTTTTTACAAATGATAGATGATATATTTTCCCCTTAATCTGTTAATGCGTGAATCACATTGATTTTCGTACTAAAACTAATGTTGTGTTCTTGAGATAGACCCATGTGGTCACGATGAGTTAGCCTGTTCGTATATTTCTTGATGCAGTTTGAATTGGAGTGACACTTGACTAAATTGTCCTTTTTTGGAATATCTTTACCGGCTTTGACATGACAGCTTGTTTGCTGGCTTCGTAAATGGAGGTGGGAAGTGCTTCTTTCCTATTCTCTGGAGAGTTTTGTGTAAAATTTGTGTCACTTCTTCCTTATATGTTTAGTAGAATTCAGTGGTGAAACCATCTGGACATGAAATTCTCTTTGTAGGGATTTAAAAGTTAAAGATGCATTTTCTTTAATGGTTACTGCGCTGTTCAGATGTTCTGTTTCTTGTGTTAGTTTTGGTAAGTTATGTTTTTCTAGGGATGTGTCCGTTTGATCTGAATTTATTTATAGTGGGACATCGTTCCCAGTAGCCTCTTACCTTTTTAGCAAAAGTGTCCGTACTGACGTCCCCTTTTCATTCCTGACATTACTGACTGAGGCCCTTTGTCCTTTTATTCTCTTTCCTTGGCCAGTGTTACTGGGGCTGTCAGTTGAATTAGTCCTTTCAAAGCACCAGCTTTGATTTCTGTTGATCCTCTTATTGTATGTTTGTTTTTTGATTCTTTAATTTCTGCTCTTTGTTATTTCCTTAATTTTACTTTCGTATTTAAATGGCTATTGTTTCCCTAACTTGTGGGCCAGCAGACATTGTCTGCAAAAGACCCACTCGAAGGACAGATGGGTCAGCGCTGTCTGTTGTACCTTTGATGGCAACATGCCTCCTCTTCTCACGCTGGCTCAAAGAGTTTTTTCTCTGCCTTGGGTTTCAGTGACGCAGAAATGGTTTTCTTTGATTTATGCTTAGAGTTTATAATGCTTCTCGAATCTGAGGCTTGATGCCTGTCATCAATTCTAAAAAATGCCCAAAAGTTATCTCTTCAGATACTGCTCCGTTCTGTCTCTTCTCTGTGTGGCTCAGATGACACGTAAACGCGACCTTGCGCCAGATCCCGTATGTTTCTGTGCTCCTGGACGTGTTTCGTAAGAGAATATTTTACATATTCCATCCCTTCGATGTTTCACGATCCAACAAATATTTCCTCCCGAACTGTCTTCTGTGCCACCATTTCTCTCTTAATGAAGCTGGTCCAATTTGCTGTTAAACTCATTCATTGAGCTTTTCATTTCAGTAATTTTATTTTTTACTTCCAGAATTTCTATTTGATTTTATTCCAAAATTATCAATTTTGTCTTTAATTCCTTGAACTTTTTTAAAACGCTTATGCTGAGTTTGTGGTGATACAACATACGGTTCGTTTTTATTGTGTTAAAATATACACACTTAAACTTTACCATTCTAACCATTTTTGAGTGTGCAGTTAAATATATTCTCGATGTCGTACAACCATCTCTACTATCCATTTCTAAATGGGCTTACCTGGGCTAACTCTGGGTCCACTTTTATTGTCTGTTTTTCTTATGGTCTTATGGTCTCTTCTCCTCATACAACTGCTGGTTTCTGGTTGTGTGGTGTACGTTGTATAGGAAAATGGTGGCAGGTGAAGGCTCTGGGTGGGAACTCCAGCCCTAGTTCAAGGTGACGAGAAGCTGGCCTCCTGGCCTCTGTGTGCTGCACTCCCCAGGACCCACCCCACCCCGCTGGCACACATCCTGGCATGGGGGCAGCAGGTGTTTGCGGGTAGAAGAGGCCAGTGCTAGTCACCTCTTGGGACACCCTCCCCACTTCATCCCCACTGTCCCCCAGGGCCTCCACAGAGCAGCCAGGATCCCTCTCTGAGTCAGCATCTTGGCCTGTGCAGGAGTCGGGAACCAAGCAGGCTATGGGTGGCCACCCTGGCGGTGCTCACTCCCTGCTCTGTGTCCTGGTTGGTGCAGAGGCTGTGCCCAGGTGGGCATCCTCAGGGCCCTGGCAGAGTACGGCATCCCTGTGGACATGATCGGAGGCACATCCATTGGGGCCTTCATGGGCGCCCTGTACTCTGAGGAGCGGAGCTACAGCCAGACGCGGATCCGGGCCAAGCAGTGGGCGGAGGTGAGCAGGCGCCCACCATGCTCCCTGGGGCCCAGCTCCGGGCCGGGCTGGTGCGGTGGGGGCCAGGAAGACAGGGCACCCGTGGCCCCACCCCTACACGTGGCTCTGCAGGGCTCTGAGAGCATGTGGGGGGCCCAGGGGCAGCACTGAGTAGCAAAGGGTGTGGGTTGTGGTGGGCAGCGGCCCAGTGACTGGGGGCAGCCTGGGAGGCCAGGGCCAGCCAAGGAGAGTGGACTGTACTCATGGGCCACAGGGCAGGGAGCAGCCAGGGACATTGGCTGGGGGTGGCAGGCAGGCAGGGGCGGGTGTAGTCTGGCCTTGTGAGAGATGGATGTCAGAATGAAACACCAAATACGGAATCAAAGAACACAGAGAGAACAGGCTGCCCCGAAGGAGCAGAGGGCCAGCAGGCTGGGCTCGCAGCTCCCGCAGGTGTGGCATCACCTGCCTGCCCTTCTCGGTGCTGTGCTCACTTTTGTGAACAAAACGGAGCCCTGGCTGAAATCATGAGTGGGATCAAAAGTGTTTGTGTTCTTCTTTTAAAAGAAAAGAAACTTCGTCATCCTGCAGGTAGCAGCTGCTCTCAGGGCAGGCGCGTGGCTGCTCTCCGTGGCCTGGGACTGCTGGAGCCCCAACCAAGGTCCCCAAGGCCATGCCACTGACTCCCTTCACTGCTCCAGAAATGTTTCTTTCCCTGAAATGAGCAACCTGGTTACCCCTGGTGTGGCCACTTCTGAGAGAAGGCCTGGGGGCTGGTGCTGGGGAACCAGGCATGGGAACAGTCGGGGCTCTTTGGGCTGGTCCCACCGTCCTGGGTGTACTGGGCCACGAGAGCCTGCCAGGGAGAAGCCGCTGAGAGAGAGTAGGGCTGGGGCAATGGCCCCATCCCTGGACCATGGGAGCGCCCCAGGTGGTGGAGTGTGGGGCCAGAGAACGCCCTGCTCACCTAGGGAATCCCCACCAGGTCCCACTGGTGCCTGTTGCTGGGCCCCGGCAATTTGCCCTGAGCTCCCCTCCTCCCACCCTCCCAGCACTGGGCCTGTGCTGGGCCTCACCCCAAACCCTGCCAGGTGCTCCCTCCACTCAGCAGACAGACTTATGAAGGCCCAGGTTGTGACTGTGAAGCCTGTCTAGGTCAGGAAGGCACAGGGGCAGGGCCTGCATCCTAGCTTCCAGGGCCTGGGGCCATCCACTTGCCTTTGCCCAACCTGCAGTTCCAGCTCACGGCATGCACAGCCCTGAGACCCTAGGCAGGGGCTGCGGACGCTCCCATACACCCATGCGGAGCCCACTTTCCTGCTCCAGCAGGGCCTGCGGGCATGAGCCCCTCTAAAGAGGCCTCTGTGTGCCCCTAGGATGTGACATCGATGGTGAGGGCCGTGCTAGACCTAACCTACCCCATCACATCGATGTTCTCCGGAGCCAGCTTCAACAGCACCATCTGTAGCATCTTCAAGGACAAGCAGATCGAGGTGCGTCCCCTGGCCCAGACAGGCTACCCTCCGGAGCCCACACAGGCCCCCTGGCCTGTGACTGTACGCCCCATGGCACCCGGCGCCCTCTTGTTCCACCCCCTGCCCCACATTCACCCGGCCCTGGGTCAGCTTCCCCAGACGGGTGCATCCGAGCCCCCCTCCTACAGGACCTGTGGATGCCCTACTTTGCCATCACCACTGACATCACAGCCTCTGCCATGCGGGTCCACACAGATGGTGAGCACGCCTCCCACATGCAGCCAGCTTGGGTGCTGGCACGGCCCAGGGACAGTCTGGTGGCCCCATGAGAATGAGGGAGGCACCAGGGGTCCCCAAGGAGGCAAAGGCATGAGGAGATCTGTACACGAGGATGGGCAGCCTCTGCCCCAGGCACCACAATAGGAAGAGGACACTGAGCAGGAGGCCAGAGGGGTGGACCGGAGACCCGAGGAGAGAGAGGGCACACTCGGTCCTGGGGTGGGGGCACACTCAGTCCTGGAATTGGGACATGCTCCGTCCTGGGGTGGGGGCACACTCGGTCCTGGGGTCAGGGCACAAAGTAGTGGGAAGACCTGAGCCTGGTAGTGTGTGGTGACCCCAGAGAAAGACCTCACTCCTGTTTAGCCTCCTGGACTCTTACCCTCCCCTAGGAAGAGCTCTATGGTAGCTTCTTCCCAGGCTGGCGCCCTGCCCCAGAGGTGGCACCTGCTGGCTCTCGGACCCACCAAGATGAGGACCTGACCCCTGGGTCCAGGGCAGGAACCTGTGGGCAACCAAAGGCTCCCCCGGCCCCCAGGCTCCCTGTGGCGGTATGTGCGTGCCAGCATGTCCCTGTCAGGCTACATGCCTCCTCTCTGCGACCCCAAAGATGGACACCTGCTAATGGATGGAGGCTACGTCAACAACCTCCCAGGTACTGCAGAGGGCTGGGGAGGAACCCCGGCTGGCATAAGCATGGTGCTGCCTTGGTCAGCCTGCCTCATGGCCCCTGCCACAGCTGCCTCCACTCCAAGAAGGCTGGGGTGGAACACGTTTTCCTTAGAGTGTGCCAAAGGAAAATGTCAGGCTGGCATCCGAGCAGGGCCTCACACACCACTGAGAACATGCACACATGTACACACACACACACACACACACACACACACACACACGGGCTCAGGACCACGTGTTCCCAGCATATGGCCCTGTTTGTCAGCTCAGCAGCACGCAGAACAAAGGCCAAGTAGAGGAACCAGGAACGATTAATTCCCATCTGTGCCCACAGTCAGAGCCCAACGGCCTGCAGGTGCCAGGTTTGCTCCAGGTGAGCTCACACCTCTCACCTGTTGGACATGTGGGCAGAAGGGCCCAGAAGACAGTTGTGTGCACACAGCTGCCCACAGAGCTGGGCATGTGGGTCTCCTGCCTCCAACAGTGGAGAGGTGACCCCATGCCGCCAGGCCCAGGTCCCAGAGAGCAAGCCTCCAGGGTTTGGTGAGGCAGGCTCTGCCCTGTCCTCTGGCTCTGCCTGGTGGTGACCAGGGCTGCCTTCTCCCTAGCGGATGTGGCCAGGTCCATGGGGGCAAAGGTGGTGATCGCCATTGATGTGGGCAGCCGGGATGAGATGGACCTCACCAACTACGGCGATGCGCTGTCTGGGTGGTGGCTGCTGTGGAAACGCTGGAACCCCCTGGCCACTAAGGTCAAGGTAGAGCTGGTGCCTGTGGGGGCTGCTCCCTACAGCACCCCTCACCACCTTCCACCCCATGGGCAAGAGGTTGGGAGCAGCTCCCAGGCTCTGAGTCCAGGAGGTCTGGGGTCACTCTGTCACCACTCCCACTCTGGCCCTGGGGGCAGTTCTGGGGACAGAGGGGAAGGGGCACAAGCCTGAAAGCTCCGTCACTGGCTAGAATACTGCTTGAGGAAGGGGGTTGTGTCCTCAGGGCCTGTCCTGCGCCCTTGCCAGATAGGCTGGGGAAGAGGCTGGACAGGAGGCTCAGGCAGCTGTGACGGCGGCAGGTGCTGAACATGGCAGAGATCCAGGCACGACTGGCCTACGTGTGCTGTGTCCGGCAGCTGGAGACGGTGAAGAACAGTGACTACTGCGAGTACCTGCGTCCCCCCATCGACGGCTATGGCACCCTGGACTTTAGCAAGTTCAACGAGATCTGTGTGAGTGTCAGCCATTACCACAGGAGCAGGGCGCTGTGTGGCCCTCCCAGCCTTGTCTTGTGCACAGGACGTGGGGGCTCCCCACAGCTAACGGGGCCCCTGGTGTGCACAGGAAGTGGGGTACCAGCATGGGCGGACAGTGTTTGACATCTGGGGTCGCAGTGGTGTGCTGGAGAAGATGCTACAGGACTGGCAGGAGACAGACAAGAGGAAGGCCTGTGCTGTGAGTGCCCAGTGGGAGGTCCCTGGGCCCCACTTCCCCAACACTGGGGGCCTAAACAGGAGGGCTGGCAGTGGCCCTGAGGGCCTGTCTCCTGGCCTTGGCCCTCCTAGGGGAAGGATGGTGGTGTGGGTGGGGCACTGTGGCAGGCAGCCCCGTGAAGTGAGATGCACCTGTCTGTCCTCTGTTGCTTCAGGTCCTCACCTGCCCCAACGCCTCCTTCACGGACCTTGCCGAAATTGTGTCTCGCATTGAGCCCACCAGGGCTGCCACGGTGGATGGTGAGTTGTCCATCTGAAGGTGGCAGGGGCAGCATGACCTTCTGACACTATGCTGAGACATGCTGGGGCTGGCTGGGTCCCCACCACCCCATAGGCCTGCGCCCCTCCCACTCCTGCCCAGCCTTGAGGCTCCACAAGCCAGGAGGCTTGGCTAGCACTCCTGTTCTAGCCAGTGCATGTCCCCACAGCAGTGGGACCGTCACCACCCAGGCCTCTCCCCTCATTCACCCCAAGCCCCACCCACACTGCAGACCTGAGGTGGAACCACATTGCCCCCACCCCGCCTGCCACAGTAGGCCAGAGAGGCTGGTTCAGCACCATGGGGCTCAGTGTCGGCCCTGCACTAGGTGGTAGGCCCCCGGCACTCCTCGCAGCAGA
Organism: Avahi laniger; assembly: GCA_963575035.1. Lineage (NCBI taxonomy): Eukaryota > Metazoa > Chordata > Mammalia > Primates > Indriidae > Avahi > Avahi laniger. The sequence continues at coordinate 23,318 of CAUYSK010001395.1, read as the reverse complement.
GGCCTGTCCTGGGGTGGCTGCCCCAGGGTGAAAGCCTCAGGCTCTGCAGCGACTGGGCTGGGCCTGGAGCTGCTGCTCCACAGACCCTCTTGGAAGAGGCCTGGGGCATCTGGTCGAGAGAGGTGAGGAGTGTGTGCCCTCCTTGTCTGCAGAAGACCCAGCACCCCCCAAGTGTGGGGCCCAAGGCCAACAAGACTGGGGTGTGTGCAGCCAGTCTCCTCTCTGACGGACTCGGCAGCCCTGCCTGCATGGCTGTGTGGGCCCCTATGTCACGGTGTGGGTGGGGGTCTGTGCCAGTGTCCTGCCTCTGCGCTTCACCTGCACTAGGCATGGCCCTGTCCTCAGGAAGGAGCCAATGTGGCCTCCCCTCTGCTCCAGACGAATCTGACTACCAGACTGAGTGGGAGGAGGAGCTGCTGGACGTCCCCAGGGACAGGGACGCGGACGCTGACTTCCAGAGCACCCCAGCCACTCCGGCCTCTGACTTGGTGAGCTGAGGGCCCGCGTGGGGCCTCTGGATCCTGGCTCTGGGCGCTGCTCCCCCTTGCAGCCTTGCTGCACTGCGGCTGCCAGTCCAGGGTCAACCCTCCAGACCTGCCCGTCCCTCCTGCCCTCACCTTGCGTTTTGCTTCCAGGAGGATGAGCCCGCGCTTGCGCACTGACAGCCCAGACGGCTTTTCCCAAACCATCAGGGCGGCTCATCCCCTGGCTCACCGCGGACCCATCCAGAGCGCAGCATCCCCTGTGCCTGCCCTGCGCGAGGCCCCGATTCCCTGGATTCCCTGCCTGGGTTGTGTGGCGGACTGCGGTTTCCTCTCTGCACTAGCAGCCCCCGCACTCACGCAGCAGTCCTGGGGGGCTGCGAACCCCCGCTACCCCTGAGAGATGTGGGAGCCCTGATGCTGTAGCTGGGCGTGTTAATAAAGGCAGATCCAACTGTGTATTGGGCGTGTCTCCCCGTGCTGAGGTCCCTGTGGGAAGGGTCACACCAAGATGTGCCCGATGTGGGGGACGTCCCCGAGGCCGGACAGTCATCTGTCCTCCTCCAAGGAGCCCTCTTTATCATGGGGCCTGAGACGCCAGGGCGGTAACTCCGAGCTAGCCAGGCAGGGCGCCCAGGGTCTGGATGGAGCTGGGGTCCCCCCAAAACCAAGCCGAGCCCAAGTCTGCGGGCGCGCTCCTTTCGGTCTTGGGTCCTCAGTGGTGCAGGGGAGCCCTTTGGTGTCATAGGGAGAAGCGCCGGTGCTGTGACCCCTGCAGGTTTCAGAGCAGCGGCCGTGAGGCCCGCGGGCCTAAGACCTGAGGTCAGGGCACCGCCGGCCTCAGTTTCCCCGCCCGGGAGGCCGCAGCGAGAGCCCACAGAGCCAGACGTCCGGTCCCGTGTCGTTTCGGCGGGCGGAGCCGCATCCTAGCCCCGCTCCTCCCGTGACGTCACGATAGGCGGAGCTTCCCGCCCCCGGCCTGGGCACAGCTCTCCCCCGAGCGGCGGGACGCGCGGAGCGCCGGGCGCGGCCATGCGGGACCCTGGCCCGACCCCGAGCGCGAGAGCGACCCCGAGCGCGAGGGCGACCCCGAGCGCGAGCGCGACCCTGACCGCGACCCCCGGCGCGGCGCGGCTCCCCCGGCGGAGGCGGCGGGCGCGGGGCGCGCTCTGAGGCCCGGGGGATGCGCGGCCGCCTCGACCATGGGCGCCGCCGCCTCCAGGAGGAGGGCCCTGAGGAGCGAGGCCATGTCCTCGGTGGCGGCCAAAGTGCGGTGAGTGCGCCGGGACCCCCGCCCTGGGCGTCCGAGCCGGCCTAGGGTCCAGACGCTGGACCGGCTCGCGTGCTCCCCACTCCCCTCGCTCACCCCGCACTGCTCGCCCCGCGCTCTCCACCGCCCCCACCTGCCCCTCGAGCTTCTCTCATTGCAGCGCCTCTCCCGCACCCAGCGCCTCCTCCCCCACGCCTTCTCACCGCGTCTCTCTCTCCTGGTGCCCTCTCCAGTCCTCCCCTCCCTGAGCCGGTGGTGGGCGAGTGGGCGCCCCGGGTCGGGAGTGGGCCTCTGGCCTCACGACCCCACTGCTCCACGATCTGGCCATGGCCTGTAAGTGTGGCCAAGGCGCACTAGGACCCGAGGATTCCTGGGCTTTCTGGAGATGGATGTTCCCGACCTTCTCTTGTTGGTGGGGCCGGCCTGCGTGGGGGTGGGGACCACAGGCTCTGGCCAGGGTGAGCTGCATGCACTGACAGTGCCCCCTCTGCCCACCCTGCAGAGCAGCGCGAGCGTTTGGAGAGTACCTGTCCCAGAGTCACCCTGAGAACCGCAACGGTGCAGGTGGGGACCTGTGAGGCAATGCCAGGGCGGGTCTGAGACCCCCCCAACCTAGGGCACATGTCACCTGCCTCACCAGGGGTGGAGTGGCAGTGGTTGGGTGGCAGATGCCCTGAAGGGCTGGCTTCCTCACATCCCTGCCCAGAGCCCCAGGAGCAGCTCAGAGTCACTCATCACCATGGCACCCACCCAGCCTGGGCCGTTGGCATGGCAACAGGCCTCCTGGCACCCTAGGGCTGGCACCACTGTCTCGGGGGCCAGCTGGTGGGAGGAGGGGAGAAGTTGGCACCAGGCAAACCATGATCGCTTGCTGGGGGATGGCTTGCCTGTTCCTAGCCCCCAGAACCATGCACAGGTAGCGTGGCTTGTCTTTCCCCTCCCCTTCCTGCACACCAGGGCTTCAGGCCCAAAGGAGGTGCGAGGGGCTTAGACACACTCTCCCCAAAAATGTCAGTGCCTAGGGTCTGGGTAGCACCAGTCCCCCACATCGGGTCAGGTGCCCGCAGCTTGCGACAGGGAGGGCAGGCCCAGTGGGCTGCAGGCCCACCTGGTGCCTCTCTCCCAGACCACCTGCTGGCTGACGCCTACTCTGGCCACGACGGGTCCCCCGAGATGCAGCCAGCCCCTCAAAACAAGCGCCGCCTCTCCCTCATCTCCAACGGCCGCTACGAAGGCAGCCTCTCAGAGGAGGCCATCGTTGGGGAGCCGGCTGGTGAGGGCCTTCAGCCCCGCGTGTACACCATCTCTGGGGAACCAGCCCTGCTCCCCAGCCCCAAAGCGGAGGCCATTGAGCTGGCTGTGGTGAAGGGGCGGGGCCCGCGGGACCGGCACGCTCACCACCACAGCCAGCCCCTGCGCGCCAGCCCGGGTAGCAGCCATGAGGATGTCAGCAGGCCCTGCCAGAGCTGGGCAGACAGCCGCCAGGGTTCCAAGGAGTGTCCCGGATGTGTCCAGCTGGCCCCTGGCCCTTCCCCTCGGGCCTTTGGGCTGGACCAGCCACCTCTGCCCGATTCCTCTGGCCGCCGCAAGAAGCTGGAAAGGATGTACAGTGTTGACCGCGTGTCAGGTAAGGGGCTTGTCTCTGCACAGACAGGTTTGGGTGGTGCGCTGGTGCCGCAGAGCGGGAGGGGGAGGTTGCCTAGGTCAGAGTGTGCCAGCAGACTCAAGATTAAACCCTTAGGGCTCCTGCCTCCACCACCACACCCCGTGAACTGTGGGCTTTCTCAGCTTCTCAGTGAAGATCTGCCAGGCCTCAGGGTCAGCTTTGGCCCTGCCTGCACCAGTTCAAAGAGTGCTTCCTGGAGAAGGGGGCCTGGGAGCATCTTGAAGGATGCACAGGCAGGAAACATGGCTTACACAGAAGACCAGGCTGCCTTCAGGGAGTCCTGGGGGGCTACCTGGGGCCCAGCCAGCCAGTAGCCTCTCTCCCGGGTTGTGGAGCCATGTCTGGTAGCTGCGCCGTCCCACAGAGAGGCCTCCCTGGGACATTGTGCCAGCCCCACACTTGGGCATCCGGGAAGGTCTATAGGGCCCCAAAGAGGGTCAGCCCTCAGCAGGGTGGTGTCCAGCCTCAGCGAGGGCCTCTAACTGGCCCTCCTGGAAGGGCCCAAGGCGGGGAAGGTCTGGCCAGTCTGATATGGGAGCATGAGGGCTACGGAGAATGCCCCGGAGCCCGTTCTGCCCAAGGGAGACGAGATGAATCCTTTTCTGGGCACCCCTGGAGACAGACTGCGCTTTCAAAGGAACGTTCCTCAAATTTTGAGTGGCTAAAGGGAAAGTTAAATAAAAAAAAAATCAAAGCATCAAGTCACCAAGCTTCTGAGCACAGTCTTGGTGAATGAGCAGCTGGGCTTGCAGACACTGCCTCTGGTCTCGCTAGGGGATGCTAACTTGAGCCCACACTCCCACTTGGGAGAGGGCTGGGGCCTCTGCTGGCTGCTGCTGATCCCTGGGCCTGGAAGCATTCCCTTCCCCAAGGAACCCCCAGTATACCCCAAGCCACCTCTCCTTTTGTCTCTCTCAGATGACATCCCCATCCGTACCTGGTTCCCCAAGGAAAATCTTTTCAGCTTCCAGACAGCAACCACAACTATGCAAGCGTGAGTCTTGTGCCTGCCGCTCAGGGTCAGGACCAGTGGCCTCTTTCTGGTGCTCAGGAAATACTAACCACCCTTTCCCAGCCTCTGGGCCTCTGGGAGCTGCTTCTGAACAGCCCGTGCCCCCATGCTGTGCCAGGCCTGCTAGGGGAGTCAGGCTGGCTACTCTCCCCCACCCCAGAGTATGTGCCCCACCCCGTCCCCACAGTCCCTCTGGTCTGGGAACCTGGCCCAGGGCTGCAGCCAGCGCTCCTGTCAGTGGGTGTGTGGGGTGGGCCCTGGTTCTCCTGAGCCGGCCACGTGTCCTCAGCCTGAGTCTGCCCTCTCTCGCAGCCCAGACAGCAGCCTACTTCTGTTTCCTGTGTGCCACAGGTGATCACAACCTAGGGGTCCTCTGGGGCTTTGCTCTTCTTCACCTTTGACATACATCTGGGTTTTCTGTTGTGGGGTTCCTTCCAGGGAGGTGCCCTTTGCTGCAGAGGCCCCTGCACCAAGAAACTCCCTCCCTACCCCTGCCCTAGGCTGCTGTCCCTGACAGGCAGGGCACAGTCAGGCCTCTGCAGGACTCTCCCACCTCACCCCCCTACCCGCCCCCAGCCCAGCCTAACCAGGTCATAGCACCTGGTGGCATGAGCCCAGTGACATTAGCTTCCGCTGCCCTTTCGGGTCTGGCCCACAACATAGCCAGTGTCCTGCTGGTGGCTGGGGTACCTGTGAGGGACCCTCTGAGTCAATGACAAGAAGGGAACTAACTGCAGGGCCCTGGAGGGGCTGAGGGGAGGCCCAGGGCTGAGGCTCACTGTGTCTTCCCTCTCATGCCATCCCTTCCGGTTGCGGCTTCAGCATCTCGTAAGTACCCTGTATGACTTTGTGCCTAAGGGCACAGCTGTTATCCCTGGGGGTACCTCCTGCCCCCATACAGGTTTGGGCAGGCCAGAGACCTGGGCCTTGATTATGAGGGAGTGCTTTGCATGGGCCCGGCTCCCTGTGGGCACCGAGGCCACAGCAGGGTCTGCCGAGAGGCAGGCCTCAGACGGGTGAGGCAGGCCAGGACTCCTCTGCCAGGCCCTGTGCCTCGGAGGCCCCGCTGGGTCCTGGGTGCGTGCCTCTGCCCCCACGTTTGTATCCCTCCTGCCTCTGGCCAAGAGCAGTGCTGACTCGTGGCGGTTTCCCAGGGTGTTCAGGGGCTACGCAGAGAGGAAGCGCCGGAAACGGGAGAATGATTCCGCGTCTGTAATCCAGAGGTAGGGCCTGCCAGCCACTCGCCACCAGGGTCCACCTCTGGTCTGTGCTGGCCTGGCTGGGCCCTCCCGGCCCTGGCAGACCTGATGGGGAAGGGTGGTGGCGACCACTGGCCTGGCCCTGCTCTGGGGACGTGGCAGGCAGGAGAGGCCGTGTGGCCTGGCTACAGAGCACTGTTTCACCCCCAGGCTTGCATTTTGAGGGTGCATTGACAGTCCAGCTGCAGCCAGCCGGCCCATCTCTCTGTCTGGCCCCAAAGCCCAGAGCTGTGGGGCCAGTGGCAAGGCCTACCCTTCCCCGCTCCCACCAACCACAGAGATGTCTGGGAAGCTTGTTTGTCCGTTTTGGACATCGGGCTTTGGCAGGGTACAAAGTTTGGGGGAAGAGAGGACCTGCCTTGGGGGTCGCCTGGGGACACAGTGGCAGGGGAGGGGCACCTGTAGGCCCCACACCACCCTGGGGGTGGTGCAGATAGGTGCCTTGCCCTGGCCTGGACTACCTGGGAAGGGAGGCCCAGCGGGATTCAGGGTGTGGATGGGTCTACAGAGAGAATGGACTGGTCGGGAGTGCCTGAATGTGCAGGGTCACCAAGGAGTGTAACTGGAGGCTTGATCTGGGGGCAAAGGAGAGCCCTGGGGGGGGTTCCTGGTAGGAGAGAGACTGGGTGGGATTTGCCCTTGGGTGGTGGGTGAGTGGAGCCAAGGAGAGCATTTGCGGCCCACACGGAAAGGGGCAAGAGTAGAGGAGCCTCTGGAGTGTCAGGGGCTGCTGCCCGCCCCTCTCACAGCCCTCAGGTCCCTGCTTCCTTCCCCAGGAACTTCCGCAAGCACCTGCGCATGGTCGGCAGCCGGAGGGTGAAGGCCCAGAGTAAGACCCGGGGGCGGCGGGCGGGGCGCTGCGCTTGGCCAGGTGGGGCTTTGTGTGCTGCTGGCTGCGCTGTGACCCGATTCCAGGACCGCGCTCCATCCCTGTCCCACCGCAGTGTTCTGCCCCAGGCCACGCCCATCCAGGGCACGCCCACCAGTCTCGCCCCACCCTGACTCCGCCCCATCCCTGCCCTATGGTGTCTTTGGACTCCACCCTAGGTGGCCTCTAGCCCTGCCCTAATGTTTCTCCGGGTCTGCGCCCGCCCCAGTGTTCCCAGACTCCGCCCCCGCCCCGCCCTGCTGTTTCCCCAGGCTCCACCCCTCTCCTGCCCACCCCACTGTTCCCAGGCTCCGCCCTTGCCCCGCCCTGCCGTTTCTCCAGGCTCCACCCCTCCCCTCCTGCCCGCCCCTGTGTTCTCAGGCTTCGACCGCTTGCGCCGTACTTTCCCCCCAGGCTCCGTCCCCGCCCTGTTTTGTCCGCCCCAATGTTTCCAGGCTCTGCCTCCTTCCGCCCCAGCATTTCCTGGCTCTACTGTCTGGGTTAATCCTGACACTGATCGCTGTCTAGCTTGTGTGGCTAAGGCTCCACTCACACCAGCTTCCATGTCGCCTCTTCAGAGACTCTCCAGGCTCCGCAGCCCAGGGCCTGGATCTCCCCAGGTCCCGCTCTCCCAGGCCCCACTCGCTAATGTGGCTTTTGCTCTCTGCAGCGTTCGCTGAGCGGCGCGAGCGGAGCTTCAGCCGGTCCTGGAGCGACCCCACCCCCATGAAAGCCGACACTTCCCACGACTCCCGAGACAGTAGGTGCCCCGGCACAGGCCGGCCCACCTCCCCTAGGCCCCCAGACTGCTGCCAAGGGTCCCCTGTCAGGGCCACCAGGCTTCTGCGCTTTTGCACCCAGCCTCAGTTTGCCTGTCTGTGAGGTGGGCCACTCTCGCATCTCCAGTGTCTTAGATTGGGTTAACTAGGGACTGTGGTAGTGCAGGCAGGAGGCACCTGTAGGGCTGTGCTCACGGCCACTCCCAGGAGGCCCTGAGGGGCAGGGGCTGGGATGCCCCAGCCCCACTCCCCAGGCCCCTGGCTAGCTGGCCAGAGCTGACACTCACTTGTTCCCACCTGGGTCTCCCCATCCCCTGGTCGGGCTACTTCCACTGGTGCTGGTGGCCCAGTCCTGCAGGGCTGGGAGTGACCCTCCAGGATGTGCCTTCTGGGCTCTGGGGGCCAGTGGGGCCACAGACAGGACAAGAGGTGCTGCTGGTCTGCTGTCCCGGTGACCCCTCCTCCTCCCCAGGCAGCGACCTACAGAGCTCCCACTGTACACTGGACGAGGCCTTCGAGGACCTGGACTGGGACACTGAGAAGGGCCTGGAGGCGGTGGCCTGTAGCACTGAGGGCTTTGTACCACCCAAGGTCATGGTGAGGCCCAACCCAGAGTGCTTCTCCATGCCACCAGAGCAAAGTGGCAGCCCTTCCTCTGAGAGCCTGACCAGCTCTGCTTGGGACCCTGCGGCCTCCACTGGCTGCCTGGGAAAGGGAGGTCGTCAGGGGGAGGGGTCTGACGGGCCTGCACCCAACTGCTCCAGGTTGGGCCTGGGGGGCCCTGAGCAGCTCTCTCTTCCCCAGCTCATCTCCTCCAAGGTTCCCAGAGCTGAGTACATCCCCAACATCATCCGCAGGGACGACCCATCCATCATCCCCATCCTCTACGTAAGCTCACTTTTTGCAGGCTCTGCCGCCACAGGGGTTCCTGCATCCAGAACCCCACGGGTGCTGGTCCCTCCTGCGGCTCTCAGCTGGGCCCCACCTAGGGCTGATGCCCTCCCCCCGGGTCCCCTGGTGTGCCTCATGGGGGTGCAGTCATGAAGGGCTCTGACGAGGCCTGTGGCCTATGTCTCTCACCAGGACCACGAGCATGCCACCTTTGAGGACATCCTGGGTATGTGCCCTGTGGAACCTCGTCTCTTTTGGTCTCGGGCTGGGGAGGGTGCGCGCAGGCTCTGGGTGGCCCTGAGCCTCAGGGAGGGCGGTGCTCACTCCCATTCTCCCACCTCTTCCACAGAGGAGATAGAGAAGAAGCTGAACGTCTACCACAAGGGGGCCAGGATCTGGAAGATGCTGATCTTCTGCCAGGTGGCCTCAGCCCCACCCTTGCTGCCTGGGGGTGACAGGGCCCCGGTGCACGCACGTGTAGGGGGCAGGCTTGCGAACACCCCCATGGGAGCCTCCCTCAGGCCCCACCCTTGCTGCCTGGGGGTGACCAGGGCCCCAGTGCATGCACATGTGGGGGGGCAGGCTTGTGGACATCCCCATGGGAGCCTCCCTCGGGCCCCACCCCTGGAGGCCTGACCCTGGCCTCTTGCAGGGAGGCCCCGGACACCTCTATTTGCTCAAGAACAAAGTGGCCACCTTTGCCAAAGTGGAGAAGGAAGAGGACATGATCCAGTGAGAAGTGGGCGTGGGCGGCTGGGGGGACTTCTGGCCCTGGTGTACCCCTCCCCCCACGACGCTTTCTGTGGACCTGGGCCAGAGGTGACCTCTCACTCCCCCGCCAGCTTCTGGAAGCGGTTGAGCCGCTTGATGAGCAAAGTGAACCCGGAGCCAAATGTCATCCACATCATGGGCTGCTACATTCTGGGGAACCCCAATGGGGAGAAGGTACAGCAGCCCTCCCCGCCGGCTCCTGGAGACCCCAGACGTGGAAAAGCAAATGACCTTCCATTTTTGGCATTGGTCTTCCTTCCCCTTTAACCCCCTTAGGGAAATCCCCTGTGCCTGAGTCCTCCAGGTCTGGGGATGCCCTGTGCAAGAGGAGTGGGCCCTGCCCTGCCCTCCCCTCCCTTTCCTCTCCTCTCCCCTCCTTCCCCCCACCACCCCAGACTCATCCTTGCCCTTTCTTTCAGCTGTTCCGGAACCTCAGGACCCTCATGACTCCTTACAGGGTCACCTTCGAGTCCCCCCTGGAGCTGTCAGCCCAAGGTCAGTCAGCCTAGCCTGTTCCCAGCTGTGGGTGCCACAGAGGGGCCAGTCTCAGGGGCGTGGGATCTAGGTGGCTACACGCCAGGCCTGAGCCTCCTGGCCCCCTTGTGTCCTGCCCAGGGAAGCAGATGATAGAAACCTACTTTGACTTCCGGCTGTACCGCCTGTGGAAGAGCCGCCAGCACTCGAAGCTGCTGGACTTTGACGACGTTCTGTGAGGAACATGGGTCACTGCCCAGTCACCACCAGGCCACTTCCTCTGGACCAGGGGACTCAGGGCAGGGCTGCCTCATGCCACCTGGGACCATGCAGTCTTGGTCTTGCCCAGAGCCACTTCAGGGCATCTTAGACGTTGCTCAGGTTCTCTCCCGGGGGGTATGGTCCTCACTGCGCTGACAGGTCACAGAGGCCGCAGTCCCTGGGGAGGCCAGGAGGAGCCTCGCCCAGGGGCCAGCCCTGACCTGCCCAAGCCTCGCCTGGAGGCTGCAACCCTGGAATCCTGTCCTCGGGGGCCATAGAAATAAGTGCAATTTTCTACACCGAAACAATTCAAAGGGAAGCAGCGTTACTAGTTAGCTAGTTGAGCACTATGCTACTAGTTACAGCATAGGGAACCCAGCCCGGCGGCCCAGTATGTGTTCAGGACCCTCTCTGCCCGTCCCCCATCCCTGCCATATTTGATCACCAGCACCAGGGTGGCCTCTGTGTGGGGCCGGCACTGAGCCGCCAGCCTGGCTGCGTGTGTGCCGCCGGCCAAGTCTGTCTGTGCTTTCACTCCTCCCGCCGCCCCCAGCCTGCTTACTCTGACCTCAGCCAGCGCCGCCGGGCCCAGCAGGGGCGGCCTGGGCAGCAAGAGGGAAGGGCAGAGCCTCCCCTTCCTCTCAGAGGCTGCGCTGGGCTGGAACCTACTCCCCTCCTCTCCGAGCCCACACCTCACTCTGTGTGCTGTTGAGTTCAGCGTTTGCCAGTCTGGAGGCCCCATCCCCGCACAAGCCCGGGAGCTTGGCAGGCCCTGGGGGGCGAAAACCCGGCTGTGCACTGCACTGGGGTCCTGGACCAGCCTCCCAGGCCCGAGAACCGAGTGGCTGGCGGCGGGCTGTGGGAGCTCCCTGACTTGACAGGAGCCTCACAGCCTTGCCCAGGGTCCCACAGCGTGGGCTCTCTTGTATATAGCTGGCGCTAGGGGGGCAGGCCCCCCTTTTGCAGAGCCAGGGGTCTGAGGGACTTGGCTGTGTCCCCAGCCAAGAGAGGGGCTGGGGCAGAGACTGGCTCTAAACAATGTACGATTATCCCTTAGAGTGATCATTAAACCTGACTCTCCCTGCAGCTGCCACCTGGGTCTGCCCTCTCAGTGCTCCTGCTGCCTCCCTGAGGGCCCTGGGGTGAGGGCACTGCCTGGACAGTGGGGTGGGGCTGCGAGCCCGTCTCAGGCACACACCGTGCGGGCTCCCAGGTGGGTCAACAGTGGGGAAGGGATGGGCTGGGGGGACGTGCTCCTAGAAAAAGGCGGAGCCAGGTCTGGAGGTGAAAACAGACAGTCCCCTGCTGCTTCAACCCCACCCTGGGCACCAAGCTGAGGGCTGCCCACTCTCTAGGCCCCCTGTGTGTGGTTGGTGGTGTGGCCACCACTGGAGACCAGGGAGTGACCACAGCCTCAGTTGTCTGGGTCCAAACTGCTGCTGGGCACAGCCAGGCGTGGCTGTCCAGTTGCTGAGGACAGCAGCAGGCGACAGCTGGGCCTATTGAAGGCCACCAAGGGCTGGGGAGGGCAGGGCAGCCACCTGTGTACGGCATGGGCAGAGCCTGGCAGCTCGAGGTCTTGTGTGCTGGGGGTCATGAGGGGAGCAGCCCCTCCTGGGTGTTGGGGGCCATGCAGGCCTGTGGCACCTCCGGCTGCTTCCAGGGCATCCCATGGAGTCCCAGCAGGGAGGGTGAGGTTTTGGTGCCAACTTGAATATATAAACCTGTAGGGATTTATGTTAAATACACACTTCAAAAGTGACACGTGAAGGCAAGGGTGATTCAGGATTCTCTTCCGTACAGTTCTTAAGACATGTCGCTACTGCCTGGAATCTGCTGACGCTGCCCTGCAGGCCGTGGGGTGGCTGTCTTCAGAGGAGGACGATGCCTGAGCACCACATATCTGCCCGTTGCATTATTCAGAAGGCACGTTAAAGTGTCACCTGCAGTCCTGACCTCAGGACCTGAAACAACCAATCGCTCACTGGCCTGCCTCTCCCTCACCCCTGCTGCTAACGGGGACCCTGCAGTCTGGTGGGGTTGGGGGATGCTTTGGCAAGTGCGCCTGCACCATACCGTCCTTGGGGTCTGCTGGAGCAGGTGAGGGCCCATTCCTCACGCCCACAACCACCAAGGGGTCGCGTGATGGAGGGAGGGACACCGAAACCAGCACAAACTCGGTAAGCGTAGACCGGGGAGGAGGCAGCCGCGCCAGAGGCAGGCTGCACAGGCGAGGGGCAGTGCCCAGGGCACTTTGCCCTGCCTCAGTTGAAACACTTGAACAGTGGCAGCAATGAAAATAGGGAGGGAATATTTGCAACATAAGAGATTAAGGACTAAAGTCCTTAGTATTTAGAGTTTCCTTATATTGATAAGAAAGACAAGAGCCAGTGTTGGAAAATGAGACTCCCATGAGACTGAAGAGCCAGTCAATGCATGAAAGTCGGAGCCCCACGAGGACAAGGAGAAGCCAACAAAAGTAACAGTGAGGTTGTGTCACTGTTTTTAGACAGCCTTCAAGTGCTGGGGAGGTTTTTGGCAAAAATTTTAAAGGATATTAAGACACCGTGCTGGTGAGTATATAGGGAATATTCATATGTGAGTATGTGAACTGCTATAGCCTTCCTGGAAAGTAATCTGGTAACAGGTCCTAAAATCATTGTCATGGATAAACTGGCAGGTTTGCCAAGCCTCCCTCTGGCACCTTCTGTGAGGGTGTCCTCTGGGCAGTGTTTTCTAGTCCATCCGGGGGTGGCCAGGTCACACAGCAGCTGTCCTGGGAAGTAGTGGGTGGTTTACAAGGCTTGTTGCTAAGGAGGAAGATGCAAGAGGCCCAAATACCAGGGACTCTGATCAGAGTGACCAGGTCATGCTACAAGTTGGTAAACAGTGTCTCCTGTCCCCCTGCCAGGACACCCTGATCACCCAGAAGGCCCTGGCCTACCCCCTGTGCTTCCCTGCTCCTGGACAGCCTGCTCTCTCAGGGTGGGCATGCTGGCCAGCACGTCCAGGCCCACCCACACAACCCCCAACAGCCACCCCTGGAAATCACCTTGGCACAGGCATACACCCTGGCAAAGCAGCCCTCTTGACAGGGCAGACCTGGTGTGGCCTGGAGGTGTGTCTAAAAGCATCCTGAGGTTTCGCTCCTGTTCTATAAAGGAAAACCCTTTAAGTGGGAATAAACAGGTGAGTGTCATGCAACGGCGGGGAAACTGTGGCAGCCCACAATCTCTGCTGTAGCGCTGCTAGGAGCCAGAGAAGGCATGAGATCTGCTTCTGTGGGTGGCTCCCTGCCCCCCGTCCTGGCATCTGCAGGGAGGTGGGTCGGCTCCTCTCCTATCTGCTGAGTCCGAATCTGTGTTCTCTGTCACCCCTGCTTCCTGGCTTGAGGGCTGAGGAGCCAGGGAGTTAGAACGTACCAGAAAACTACCCACCCGTGCTGCATGTACCTGAAGACAGAGCTGACCTGAGTGTCTGACCTGGGTCAGACCCGCCACTGGGACACATATGTGGCCATATGTGTTCCAAAGCTTGGAATAGGAAACTGACCTGTGCCCAGAGTCCACTGAGGCTGAAGCTAGAACCAGCACCAAAGAACCATAAAAATGATAAGGTAGCTGTTGAAATCTGATAGACTTTAAAGCAGCTATTATAAAAATAGCTGTTGTGTGCCATTGTGAGCATTTAAACAAAATATTAGAATAGAAGATATCAGCAAAGAAATAGAAGATAAAAAAAGAACTGCATGGATTTTTTTTTTAAGACAGTGTTTGCTATGTCACTCAGGCTGGAGTGCAGTGGTGCAATCACAACTTACTGCAGCCTCCAAATTCTGGGCTCAAGCGATCCTCCTGCCTCAACCTTCCAAGTAGCTGGGACTACAGGCGCACACCACAACCAGCTAATTAAAAAAATTTTTTTTGGTACAGATAGGGTCTTGCTTTATTGCCCAGGCTGGTCTCGAGCTCCACCTTGGCCTCCCAAAATGCGATTACAGGCATGAGCCACCATGCCCAGCCAGAAATTTTAAAACTGAAAAACATGATAACCAAAATTTAAAAAAAAACAAAACAAAAACCTCACTGGGCAGACTCAGTAGCAGAATGGAAATGACAGGGAAAAGAGTTAATGAACTCATGCCTATAGTCCCGGCTACAACAGAGATTATCCAACCTGAACAATGGAAAAGATCTAAAAGAAAAAAGTGAACAGAGCCTTAGGGAGTAACATTTGTATCTTTGGAGCCCCAGAAGCAGAAGAAAAATGTAATGCCAAAAAAATATTTGAAGAAAAAAACTGAAACAGCCCATTTGGTGAAAGATAAGAACCTAGAGATCAAAGAAGCCAAGGCAACCCTAAACAGGACAAACCCAAAGAAATCCACACCCGGACACATAATAGTCAAACTGCTGAAAACTAAAAGAAAAAATCGTAAAAGCAGTTAAAGAGAAATGACACCTGACCTAGAGAGGAACAGTTCAAATGACGCTGTGCGTGAATTTACGAGGGCTGCCCTAACAACGTATCATAGACAAGGTGGCTTAAACAACAGAGATTTATTTCCTCCCAGTTCTGGAGGCCAGAAGTCTGAAATCGAATTAATGATGTAAGTCGATGCAAAGTAAAGGATGGAAAATGACATACCCTGCAAATACTAATTAAAAGAAAAAAGGAGTGATTGTGTTAATGTCACACAAAGCAGACTTCAGAGTGAAGAACATCACTGGGGATAAAGAGGAGCGTTCACCAAGAAGGTGTTAGATAACAACTCGAGGGTACGCACCTAGCAACCATACAAAATATTTGAAACAAAAACCAACAGAACTGGGCCAGGCGCAGTGGCTCACGCCTGTCATCCTAGCTCTCTGGGAGGCCGAGGCGGGCGGATTGTTTGAGCTCAGGAGTTGGAAACCAGCCTGAGCAAGAGCGAGACCCCGTCTCTACTAAAAATAGAAAGAAATTAATCGGACAACTAAAAACATATAGAAAAAATTAGCTGGGTATGGTAACACATGCCTGTATTCCCCAGCTACTCGGGAGGCTGAGGCAGGAGCATCGCTTGAGCCCAGGAGTTTGAGGTTGCTGTGAGCTAGGCTGATGCCATGGCACTCACTCTAGCCCAGGCAACAGAGCGAGATTCTGTCTCAAAAACCAAAAAAACAAAGAAAAAAAAAACACCTCATGATTAGGGTTAGTGTTTCATGTATTACACCTCCATCCACATGTCTCCCACACACTGAAGCAAAACCAAACCACATCCATTGATTGATCTACAAATACTTCAGAATGTACTTAAATAAGGACTTTTAAAAACAATTATCAGTATCACATACTGACAATTCTCACTAGAAAAAAAATTTTTTCCCCTTGGGACCACAGTGTTTCATTACAAACAGAACAGAAACTTCAAAAAAAAAAAAAAAAAAGATTCTTTCTAATTTAAAATAGTTCATGCAGCTCCCAACGTGGAGACATGTGAGTTACGCACACTTCACAAGGCCCTGGGCAAAACTAGCATGTGTTAAATTCAACTCACATGGCAGTTAATGTGTTAAACAATCTGTCTTTAATTGTGTATGAGGCAAAATAACAGTCTTGTTATCTTAGAGAAGCAAGTAAACTCAGCTAGGTTTTCCTGGCTGTTCCACGTTATTGTAAAGAGCATGGGTGAGTACAGCAGAAATAGCTTCACTCGTAATTAATGCCCTAAGTACAATAAGCCATTACTTAACATCAATAGGTTCTTGGAAACTACTGACTTTTTAAGTGAAAGGATGCATAACAAAAGCAAATTTTTTCCCTCACCAATGTTATAAGGAAATGACATTAATTGTGGTTCGATTAATGTCCCAGTTTCTAAGAACCTATAGACAACATTAAATGAAGACTTAACCGTATACGCTGCTGGTAGCAAGCGCAGTATGTTATCAGAAGGAAAAAACCTCAAAAGTATAAATCCACTAAGTATGGGCCAATTAAGAGGGTAACACAGATGTGTTAAATTCCACTGGCCAAGAAAACTTATTTTTACTTTCCAACACACAACATTCTTCGGGGAAAAAATGGTAGCAGGGAGCAGTATTGTGATTCACACAATCCTGCTACAGCCACTTAAATTAATACAGATGTGTGTATTAACATGGAAAGATGTCCATAATATTAACAGTTCCAGGCTGAGCGTGGTGGCTCACACCTGTAATCCTAGCACTTTGGGAGTACTGCTAGAGCCCAAGAGTTGAGTATACAGTGAGCTATGATGAAGCCACTGCACTCTAGTCAGGGTGACAAAGTAGTCTCGAAAAAAAAAAAATTACACATATCCCCTAATCTAAGTAAATTAAGAATGTGGAGAAAGAGTTTAATTGTAATCTTTAAAAAAAATTAAAGCACTATGGTTTAACAAGGGAATTAAGTTTGAAACACCAATTTACAGCACCATGGATGCTAGAAAGATGATCCTGTTATATTAAGTGAGGCGATCCCTAACATATTCCCTAATAGTAACACAAATGTGCAAAGTCTGGAAGGAAGAACCTTATTTACTATGTAGCTAAGAGCTATTTCTGGGTGACAGGATCATACATAACCTCAGGATAGTTTTTAAAAAATTAAAAAATGTAGTGTTAATAAACTTGTCATGGTAGTCAAGATTTCAGAATGAAAAGTGCGCTTAGAACTCACCTTTGTCAATATGAACTTCTAGAATCTTCTTTTCCCGAACTATCTTCCTTCCATTGCAGCTTTTTCATCTATCTTTAGGGCTGATCTGTTTCCCATGGCCCTTGCACTCCATGCACACAGATTGAATTTGTTCAACCATTCCAGGTCCTATTTGATGAATTCTTATTTGCATTCCAGTACCTCGGCAATTGGGACAGCACTCTACTGCTCCTTTCTTACCACCTTGGCCTTCACACTTGTCACAAATCACATTCTTCTGCAGAGCCAGTTTTCCTGTTGCGCCATTATATAAATCTTCTAAGGTTAAGAGCTGATGTACAATATTTTTACCTCTCCTTTCTCTTTGCATCCTTCCTCCTCCAATGATAAATATTTATGACTCAGGGTTAGACATGTTTGAGATGCTCATTATTTATCCAAGTACAAAGATACACTAATTATGTCTTATATATTTTAGATGTTATATAATCATATATTATCTGTAATATCCATAATATATGTTGTATAATATGTTATAAAATATATACCATATTATATTATGTGTGGACATAGAGAGAGAGAGAGCACATGTATGGATCTCCAAGTAGAAATCAGCAAAGTTTGATCAAGAGATGAACTTAGATTTGAGTCAGTGATAGTATTTAAAACTATGAATATAGAGAACTTCTGCTTTGTGATATGACAGGATAACTGATATTAGACTAAAATTCATAATTAAAGTACTGATGAAAGTTGGGAAAAGGTTATAAATCTATGTTCCAAGGCATTCAAGAATATTTCAATACTAGAATTTGGAGGGGAAAGAATCCAAAAGAAGAATAGTATATTAAGTAAGCCCTGCACACTCTGCTACATTTTCCCCTTGGAGTCTTGATTTAACATCAGTAATTGGAAGTCATAAGAGTTGAACATATCTTTAAAAAAACAAAGTTGTGCTGGGGAATAAAAAATTACAAATCAAGCTCTTCAAAATGGAAGGTTTTAGTAAAAACAAGGTTAATTTTTAGCTGCTATCCTAGGAGGTTTTTTGTCCTAGGAGAAAAAGCATACCCTAGACTAATGGATGCTGTCTGTAGGTAAGGCAAAAACTGAAAAAGACAGGTACTGGCGAATCCTAAAACTACACCTCAGCGTATTCAATAAAATCTACAAGTACTCCATGTTTGGCAAAAGAAAATGTGATCTCTTTGAAGGAAAAAAACATTGACTCAGAATTAAAGACATTTTCTTCCATAATATCCAGCATCCATTAGAAAACTTACAAGACATGAAAAAAAAGTAGTATAAAAACAAAAGAAACAAATTCAATGGAAACAGACACAGAGGTGTCAATTATTTGCATTAATATTTTGAAACAAATTATAACTGAAAAATTAGCGAACTTGAATGAACAACTAGAAACATTTCAAAATATGTTTTAGAATTGGGAGATACAGTATTTGAAATTAAGAATTTATTTGACTCATTTTACAGAGTTGAGAGCAGGATTAGTAAATCCAATGGAGATTCCTTGGAATATATCTAATTTTATGCAATGAAGAAAAAAATAGAAAAATGAGACTAGAGAATAAAAGAAATGTGAGATGTAATTTAAAAATTAACATGTTTGTTATTGAAATCATAGAGTTAGAAAGAGAAGAAAGCAGGCAGAATAAATATTTGAAGGGAAAACAAATGAGAAATTTCCAAAATTGATGACTACCACCACCAACAAATCCATGAAGTTCAGTGAACCCAAAATGAGATAAGTAGGAAGAAAACCTCATCTGGATATATCACACTTGAATGGTGACAATTAAAAGAGAGAATCTTAAAGGCAGCCATGGAAAGTTGACACAATATTTCAAAGAAGACTAATGGCTCAGTCTCAATAGAAACCTAAAACAAACAAATGAACATAAAAAAAAATCTGCTCAAAAGAAAGTAGACTAATGGCCACAAACATGAAAAAATGCTCAACATCACTAATCTTCAGGGAAATGCAAATCAAAACCACATTGAGATATCACTTAATGTCAGTGAGAATGGCTTTTATCAAAAAGTCACAAAACGACAAATGCTGACATGGATGGATAGGAACATTCATATGGTGCTGGTGGGACTACAAACTAATACACCTCTATGGAAAGGAGTTATGGAGATACCTCAAAGAACTAAAAGTAGAATTACCATTTAATCCAGCAATCCCCCTGCTCGTTATCCACCCAAAGAAAGAAAGAAATTCTATCAAAAAGACATCTACATTCAAATGTTTACAGCAGCACAATTCACAATTGCAAAGATGTGGAAACAACCCAAGTGTTCATCAACCCATGAGTGGATTAATAAAATGTGGTATATGTACATCACGGAGTACTACTCAGCCATAAAAATTGGTGAACTAATACCTCTTGTATTAATCTGGATGGAACTAGGGCTCATTCTTCTAAGTGAAGATTTTTTTCTTTTTAACTTGTGAATTTTCCCTTAAAATCCCTGCTAGTTTGCTTTTGTCTCGCTGAATATGTGCCCCCTACACATTTTGGACTCTGTATACTGGGCATTTGCCCTCAGTTTCAGCGTCGCGGGTAAACCGTGCCCTGCGCCACCAGCTGGAGCCCGTGGAGTCCAATTGCCCAGGGCACCAAACAGGTAGTCCCAGCAAATAGTGACCATAGCCAAGCTGTCGTTCTTGCCTCCGAGCAAGATTTATGCCAAATTCCTCATACCGCGAGGCACCATCCTCTTCCCCAAGCCAGCAGGAAGACTTTAGGCCGCAGCCGGGCCTCCAGGACCAAAGGCAAGAAGAAGTATCACACAATGGAAAACAAACAAACAAAAAAAACGCCACATGTATTCACCATGAAATTGGTACTAATCAATCAACACTTATGCACACATATGGAAGTAACAGTCATTGGGGATTGGGCAGGTGGGAGGGGGTTAAAGGGAATGAGTGAATTCACACCTAATGAGTGCGGTGTATGCTGTCTGGGGGATGGGCACACTCACAGCTTTGACTTGGACGCTGTAAGGCAATTTATGTAAGCAAAGTGTTTGCACCCCCATAATATTCTGATATAATAAAACAAGTTAAAAATAAAAATTAGGAAACAAACCAAAAAACCTAACAAAAACAATGGAAAGTAAAACACACCAAAAAACTGCTAATATTAAAACCTAAGATAGTGGAAATATTTAATACTTTCTGAAAATGAGAAACTAAAGGCTGGTTCAAGAAGTAGCATCAGAGAATTTGGCATTACAGATCAGCTCTACAGTAGACATTAAAGGATGTTTGGTAGACTGAAACAAAATGATCTTATGTAGAAGTATCGAACTACAAGAACAGATGAAAAGCACTGACAGAGTTTAAATTAGAGTAAATATAGGTTAATAATGACTGCAACAACCTGAAAATTAATAAAGCCTTATAAGATTTATGAATATGTATCTGTAAAACTTATGACACCATTAGTGCAAATGGAATTATTTAAATTGAATTTAGATAAGAGCCAGTTGCTGGCATTGTTTAGTAAGTGGTAAAAATGAGATAGTTTGCAGTAAATCTATGTTTATCACTAAAAGAAGAACAAAAAAAAGTATGATTGAAATTTAAAATAGAAGAAAAATAAAATAAGAAAGATGTTAAATAATCCAAAAGAAGACCAAAAAAAGAAGAAAATGACAAAGAACAAATGAAAGAAATATAAAATAAATAGTTTAAAATGCTTGATTTAAACCTAATACATCATAAATTATATTAAGTGTAATACAATAGCATGCCAATGAAAGGGAAATATTGTCAGTAGGATTAAAAAAAAGAAAACCATTGAATACGTTTACGAGATATATCATTGCAAAATCACAAGAAATATTGAAAGAAAAATGTTTGAAAAGGTCTGCAAAGGGCTTTGAAAGTGTGATAAAACAAATTAAATATACTCAAGAGATAAGGACATAGAAGTAACTATTGCATTTAGCAAGAGTGGTGGAAAATTTTGATAAATGAGAAACGAGAAATGGAACTGGATATACAGGACAAGAGATACATGCATTCTAGAAAAAATAAGAGGGGATTTAGCTTTAGAGTACAAATGGAGAGGTTAACTTTTCATCACAGGAGGAATATTTGATTCACATCCGTTTTCACCATGAAACTTAAGGCAAGTTCATCAGTTAAGTGATTTACTGCAGCCACAATCAACTGCTTGGGTGGAGGCATGAAATAGGCAGAATATTGGCTGTAACCTGAGTTGAAGTGTGGCAGACAAAGAGTCAATAGGATCAAGGTATTTGCAAGTGAATGACTATAAGTCCGAGCCATGGAATTTTAGCCAGAAAATAGAGAAATAAGGATATAAATAAGGGTGAAAACAGCTAGAAATCCAGCTCTTAATCAACATATTACACATATGATATTCCAATAGAAAAATTATTTTTATATGTATATGCAGAGAACAGTAAGTTGATTAAAATAAATGATGAGAATCTATACTTTAATAAAATACATTATTAGTATTACTCATTTACATAGCAACAAAAATAATTCTTGAGTAAAAAATTTGCCTTGGATAACATTTAGGAATAAATCCAACTGGAGTTGAAAATGGCAGATTAGGAGTGACCTCCTGGCTCTCTGCTCCCAGAGTGGGAGGTGAGGAAGGTAGACAGCCACACGCGAGTGAGGCGCTCTCTCACAGGATCAGCTTCGTGAATCTACAGAGAAGCAGCGAGGGACAAGCAGTGCTGCAGAAAAAAAAGGTGAACTGGAGAAACGGCAACAAATACTGAAGAGTGCGGGACAAACAGTGGGGAGTGCAGCATGGGACGGCCATGCCCGTTGGCGGGCTGACCCAGGCAGTGACATCTGACCCGCAGGAAGGCGACTCTTCCTCCACCAACCTCCACACCCACGCAGGCAGGGAAGCGCCTGAAGTCAGTGCGAAGTGGTAGCACGGCCGACAAGCAGTGGGAAGTGGAGACAGGAGTGGGGACCATTTTGAATTCTCCAGTGTGGGGTGCTGGGTCAGCATCGGAGGGGATGGACTGACCCAAGCGGGCACTTCCCAGATCGGACACTGCTGGAGCCCACAGGGGAGAGTTTGGAGATAGGCTTCTCGCCACAGGAGACTGCCAGGACCAGATCGGGGGAGGGGAACACCATAAAAGAGGCTCCGCCCGTGGAAATCACTGAAAGTCTGGCTGGCACTGGGAAGGACAGAGCACCGAGTCCTCCCACGGATCTATCCAGAGTCACCGTGTATTGGGGGGGGTGCAGTGGGCTCAGCTGGCGGCTCTGGGAGGCAGCTCCGGAAGAAGGCAGCGGCGGACCTCGGCTCCTGATGCCCTCCCAGTGCAGTCAGCTCTAGAGCTGACTAGCAGGGGGTGGCCAGCGGCCATTTGGGAGCCCAAAGCCTGGAGCCACCGGGGCTTGTTGTCCTGGCAATGGCCTGAGTCATCAGGGCTGCCTCCAAGGCAGAGCTGGTCACACCCTAGGAGGAAGAGAGTAACAGGAGAAACCACTTTTTCTCCCAAATCTGCAGACTGTCTGTCCCAGCCAGTGACTCAAGCCCTGTCTTTGAAAGGGTGGAAAAGGGAGAAAGATTGATATTTCTGCCGAGTTACAGGGCGGTCTTGGGTGGTCCTGTTCCATTGAGCCGCCGACACTGTGCACCAAGGAAATGGTAAACTAAAGGGGACTGCTTGTAGAACTGTGATCCAGGACAAACATAACCACCCACTCTCCCAGGCGACTCGACCCCCCCCCACCATGCATCGTGCCAAAGGACGTGATTCTGCCTCTAGGTGGAGTAAAGGGGTCACTTTTTTTTTGTATGTCTTTTTTTTATATATACATATTTCTCTTAATTTTTATTTTTTGTGTATATACATATATATATATTTTCTTTCTTTCCTTCTCTTTCTTTTCTTCTTCCTTTTTACTCTCTGTGAGTGTGTATGTGTGTGTGTGTATATCTGAAACCCACCACCACAGCAGCCCAATTGTTGAATTTCCACAGCTGGGCTATCTTGCACCAAAGGGACAGCACACACCCCTAAGAGTGTCTAGTCACCAAGGAGGCTGCTCTTCAAGCTGAGACACGTGGTCACCTCTTTGCTGCAACTTGGGAGCTGGAGCTGCTGGCTAAATGGACAGACTCCACAACAGGAAGGGCCGAGTAGAGAATGAAGGAGCCTGTTTTCCCACTGGGTCCTGCAGCCTCCTTTTCGCTGTGACTTAGTAATCAGCACCTCCTTCCAAAGAAACAGTCCCCCACCCTTAGTAGTGTGGAGAAACAGGGGAAGCTGTTCTCTGGACTGTGACTCTATAGGCATGGGGGATGACCCTTGACTGTGATCAGACCAGTGATATTGCGTACCAAAGGGACTGACCCACATCTGCTAGGGAGGAGTAGCGGGACAGGTTGCTTTCTGGTCTGGGTCCCTCAGGGGCCTTAGGTAGGGCTTCTCTAGAAGCCCTGAAGTGTGTACTTCTTACCAACTAGATAACACTGCCCTTGAAGGGGTGGAATAATAAGGGTCACCACTTCCTGAGCTGAGACACCAGGTAGCCCCAGGAAGTGCCCTTCCCCAGTCTGGGGGGTTATCTCCCCCTCTGGCAGGTCAAAACCCATCCTCAGAGGAGGAAGGAAATGAGAGAAGATGTTTTCCAGGCCGGGCCTTGCAACAGTCTCAGCCAATGCCCCTCCCACAGCCGTCCAGGACAGAGCCCGCCCCTGAAGGTAGGGAGAAAGGAGAAAAAATACTTTCCCCATAGGACTAGCCTGAATCTGTATGACCTTGGATCTAAGCAAAAGAGGAAAGTTTGTTGACGTGATACAGCTGATAGGTTTTGTACACCCGACAAGACCATAGCACAAAAGCTTGTGCTTGGTGCCCAGGCTGTTGTCATCTTAGG
>CAUYSK010001392.1:0-19601 GCA_963575035.1 Avahi laniger | reverse complement strand
TTGGAGCATTTGTACTCAAGCACTTGGTCCCCAGCAGCTCCCTTTCTTCTGCACAGGGACAGAACCGGATGTTGACAAGTAAGGCTGAATGCAGTGGTCCCCAGGGCCTTTGTGAATGGGCCAACTCCGTGGTCTGAAGTTAGAAGCAAACTTGTGGAAAACCTCCCATAGGAGGTTCATGGGCAGGTCCCCGATGGTGGAGCGATCCTGCTATGATTCACAAGTGAAGGGCACAAATTACCCCAAAAGTGACACAATGGAGAACAGTGACTAGCATCAGATACACTGGAATCCTTGAGCCTTGGGTGGGGCCCTTACATTCTGGGGGCCTTGGCTGCCTCATTTGGAATATGGGCATAACACCTACCTCATAGACTTGACAAGGGAATTAAATGAGCTGAAACATCAGTAAGATGCTCTGCACACTCGGGCATGTTCAATCAGTTTCAAAGAATGAGTATTTCACTAATCGCCTCAGAGAACAGACCTGGGCCATGTCAGTGACCAACCTCTCATTTCTATCCATATGACTCCATGCTGAAGGGTTGTCATATGTGGTCACTAGTATTTCAATTTGGGTTTTTCTCCCTATTTTTATAGAAAGAAAATTTTTTCTTCTATATATTCAAGATATGAAAGTTATGGAAATCATGGATTTCAAAAAGGGTAGGTCAAACATCTAAAATATTTATGTCTCAGGTTCTAAATAATAAGATCACTATTTTGAATACTTTGATGAAATTTATCCAAGGCCGACTAAGTAATTTAAATACCTAAGACATAACTGGAAACTGATTCAACAGCCTATGTACAAAAGCAATGTGAAATAATTCAATAAGTCTGTCAGATGACCCAGGTTCTACATAGTTGTCAGGTAAACTTGAGACATGTATTTAAGCTTTTGATGCCTGAATATGCACATTTATAAAATATGCAGTGGATGGATTTCAGATCTCTTCCAACTTATGAAAGGCCTTGCTACAGGTAGGACCTAAGGCTTCTTTGCTGAGTAGGTCCCAGGCAAATTCATAGAGGAGAATTTGCTCTCTTTCCCATCATTGGACGATACCTTCCTTGACCCTTTCCCTTCCCTGCATGTCCGAAATGCCTTCTTGAGGGTCTAAGCTTTTCCGCTGTGGCTCCCTCCAAAATCCCTTCTAGTCAAACTGGAGAATGTCCTGTATTCCACTTTCCTCTGACCTCGTAAAAGTTATTAGGACTCTGTCCTATCTCTTAAGTTTTCGTTAAGTAAGTCTTATTAAGATTATAGATAAGGCCAAGATTTGATTCAAAATGTAAGTGTCTAAGGAAGGAACAATTTGAGGGCAGATCTGAACTAGCCTGGTCCCTCTTCTGCCAAGTGTGGGCCCAGCCCAGAGGCCTTGGAGATCGTTGGCTGGATCCTCTTCCCAACGTTTCGGCACCTCTCCAGCTTCAAGGACAGTTTCCCGAAAGTAAAAATGATTGCGGGCAAAGTCTATGTTCTAAAGACCCAATTTCTAATTATGAAAATTAATGTGTTTGATTCTCAGCCATCTAGCTCAACTTCTTTCTCTCTACATCAAAAAAAAAAAAATATATATATATTTATGGTTAGAAGGCTTTTTTATATCAAATTATATTTTTCATCTGCTGGGCCTAGTTTTGTTCCCTGGAGCAGCTCTTTTCACTTATTTTCTGCTTTAGCTCGTATCCCATGTGCAGCGGACTCGCCTGGGAGCGAGGTCACCGTGATTCCTAATGATGTGACAGAAATGGCTGCGCGCTTCAGCTGCTGTATGGAACGGTCAGCGCACTGTTCCTGGCACAAGAGCTTGTTTTATTCTTAAAAAATTCATTCATTTATTTATTCACCCATTCAATAGCATGCATGTATTTATTGCCTTCTACGGGCCAGGTGCTGTTCTAGGAGTGAAGGGTGCACCAGCTGTCAAAGGAAACAAGCAAGACATTTAAAATACAGTATTGATTCTGCTCTACTTTACACAAGACACAAACAGTTTGTGCAAATAAATCTCCCAGCTGGGGTTAAGGACTGCTTCAGCGGGGGCTGTGTGGAGTAACGTTCTTTTTCCTCTTTTCCGGCATAACATCACTTCAGATGGTGAGCACATCTATCGTGTTCCCCTCTGCCTTCTCATACTTCCTAAATTTATTTCTCCTTGACCAGCTTTTCAGATCTATCACTTTATTGGTTGGTCACCTTGCAACACATGTGTCAGAGGCAAGAATGAAGTTCATGTGGAAG
Source organism: Avahi laniger (assembly GCA_963575035.1). Classification (NCBI taxonomy): domain Eukaryota; kingdom Metazoa; phylum Chordata; class Mammalia; order Primates; family Indriidae; genus Avahi; species Avahi laniger. Next base: position 17,353 of record CAUYSK010001392.1, on the reverse strand, counting down.
TGAAAGATTCAGAGAAATAAGGAAAATCAAATGTCTGGAGTTCTCAGGAAGCTGGAGAAGACAGCGGGGAATGAAGTGGGAAAAGACACAGGTCAGTGGATCATGTGGAGTGAGATAAATAAGGGAGTTAAAGATTTGGCCATGGGCCAGTTCCCACCGCAAATCCAGCTGGGTGACCTAACGCAAGTCTGGGCAATGCGAGGCTGCTGTCTGACGGAGCCCGAGGTACTGAAATGGGGATTCGAGCAGCTGGGAGGCTGAGGTGTCTAGTGGCTCTCACCTTGGGCACCAAAGTGATGAGAGGTGATGCAAGCCTTGGCATAGGTAAAACAGGACTGTAGAGGACAACATTGTCAACAAATGGGGGAAGCCATTCGTTAGTGGGGTGGTGTGCATGGAGAGCCGAACCACACAACACACACGTTTCACCTCTTCACTGACACAATAATGGCCTGGGCAAGGTGCTGGGGAAGTAGAATGCTCCCTTCATAACCATTGGGATTTGGGAATATCGAAAGCCTCGCATCTTGGGAACTTCAGGAATTAAGTGTGTCTGGATGGGTAGGGAGAGGGATTATATCTTGTGAAGACAGAGAATCAAGTGAGTCAATGGTGAAGAGTTTGAAGAGGTAGAGAAATGGCTCTCAGCCGTGTTTCTATGCCCACAACAACCACAGGAACAACATACAGTGTGTGATGTTTATGTTGGGTTTTCAGGAAGGAGGGAAGGGGGAGAGAAACCATGTGGGGTTGATTCAGGAGCATATGTAATTGTAGTTCTAGCCCCTCCCCCCTTTCCCAGGCTGCACTGATCCTTGAGAAGGATGCTTTTGAGAATCGGTGATGTTCGACAATTTGTTTACACTAACACAGGGATTCCAGATGGCTTAATGCAAAGCAATAGGAAGAAAATGAGCCATCAAAGACAGTGTGGCAGAGAATAATGGCAGAGAAATGAGGTGTGCAGACACCGGAAGGTCTCAGTATGTCCACGTTCAACTTCTACAGCAATCTCAAACAAAATCCCAGCAGACTCAGCATCACAGAGCTTTGATGACTAAACAAAAATGTTGCAGTAACAATATTTGTGTGAAGAGCCTGACAGACATTTTTTTGCATTTTAACTTTTGAAACCTTACAAAATCAAATAGAATTTGGTTTTTGCTGTTGTTTGGTTATTATTTCAGTAGATTTAGGGGATACAAGTGTTTTTGGCTACATGGATGAATTGTATAATGCTGAAATCAGGGCTTTTAGTGCACCTGTCACCGGAATGATGTACATTGTACCCGATGGGTAATTTTTATCCCTCACTCCCTTTCCATCCTCCCCCCTTCTTAGTTTACAATGTCTGTTACACCACTTTATGACCATATATATCCCATCGCTTAGCATATCACTTACAAGTGATAATATGTGGTGTTTGCTTTAACATACCTAAGATGCATCACTTAGATAATGGTCTCCAGTTCCATCCAAGTTGCTGCAAAAGACATTATTTCATTCCTTTTTACAGCCTAGTGATACTCCATGGGATATATACACCACATTTTCCTTATCCACTCATCAGTTGATGGACACTTACGTTGATTCCATGTCTTAGCTATTATGAATTGCACTGTGATAAACATTCAGGTGCTGGTGACTTTTTGATACAATGAACTCTTTTCCTTTGAGTACATACTCAGTAGTGGGATTGCTGATCAAATGATAGATTTACTTTTAGTTCTTGGAGAAATCTCTATACTGTTTTCTGTAGAGGTTGTACCAGTTTATATTCCCACCAACAGTGTATATGAACATTCCCTTTTCACTGCATCCGTACCAACTTCTATAATTTTTTGTCTTATTGGCAACGGCCATTTTGACAGGAGTAAACTGTTATCTCATTGTGGTTTTAATTTGCATTTCCCTGATGGTTAGTGATGTTGAGCATTTTTTCACATGTTTGTCAGCCATTTGTATATCTTCTTCTGAAAAAAAAAAATCTGTTGATTTCTTTTGCCCACTTTTTGATGGGGTTATTTTTTTTTTCTTGATGATTTACTTGAGTTCTTTGTTGATTCTGGATATTAGTCCTTTGTCAGATGTATAGTTTGTAAATATTTTCTTCCGTTCTGTAGATTGTCTATTTACTTTGTTGAGTATTTCCTTTGCTGTGTAGAAACTTTTTAATTTAATTAAGTCCTATTTATTTATTTTTGTTGTCACTGTATTTGTTTTTGGGGTGTTAGTCATAAATTCTTTGCCAAGGCCAATATCTAGAAGAGTTTTTCCTATGTTTTCTTTTAGAATTTCTGTGGTTTCAGGTCTTACATTAAGTCTTTAATCCATTTTGAGTTAATTTTTGTATATGGTGAGAGATAGGAATCCATTTTCTGCATGTGGCTGTCCACTTCTCCCAGCAACATTTAGTGAATCAGGCATCATTTTCCCAGTATATGTTTTTTTGTCTAATTTGTCAAAAATCAATTGATTATAGGTAAATGGTTTCATTTCTGAGTTCTCTATTCTGTTCCATTGGTCTGTGTGTCTACCTTTATATCTTTCCATGCTGTTGTTTAGTCTCATCAATTAACTCTCATCCGAAGAACCATGAGCTTAATTTGGGACTTTTGTTTTTTCTTTCCCTGAACATGAAACCAAAGAATCTGATGTCAAATATCGTCAGTTCACTCTTGCTATGGCAACTAGGAATTCAGAATCCTGGAGCTATTCTCTGAAATCATTTACGATTTTGTTCTGTGTTTTTATTTCCTGTTACTTGTTTGGATTGGATTCTAGTAGTTACCTTGACCTGTAGCAGGCTAGAAATAAATTGCTAGTAATTGAATACCACCAGTTCCTAATAGATTGTGCCAAGCAGGGTTTCTATGATATTTAGCTCAAGGAAACATCAGGAAGTGACTGAAAACTATTCTACATTGATATATTCCTGCCCACAGCTGTAAAAGTCAGCAACTTTTCTGGTTCGAGCAGTCACCCTGCCTACTCATTTCCATCTTTCTGCACCCATGATTAGTCCCAAAGACAGAAGACCTTCAACGCCTGAATAATCTTAATTTAACTTGCCCAGCTCTATTGGATTTCATGGCTACAGGCCTGCTCTGATCACTTTATTTGGGAGCACATTTAACATATCAGGACAGGGTAGACCGAGGTCTTGCTTCCAGCTCCCTGGACTCTGTCACAGTGCCTTCTCCCTTGAAGATAAAGGCAGGAAACTTTAAGGCTCACTTTTAGCTTCTGTTATTCATCCCAATATTACATTTTTTAAGTCTTTTTCTTCATGTATGTCTGCCCAAATTACCTTATTTCTCTCTTTCAATTCCAGTTTCTTAACCCTTTTTCAAATAGTCCAACTTCAAAAGACACTTGTGTCATTGCTCTGAGGTATAGGAAAACCATGAAGATATGATTCAAATGCTTACATTATAACGCGGTCATGTACTGTGACGGCCTTGGGCTTGAAAGTTAAAACCGTAACAGCTGGGATCCTGACCACAGTGCTAGCAATCGCTACAACTTCAGGCATGTAGCAAAGCCTTTCAGAACTTAGTGTCTTCTCTGAAAAACAGGAGGAATGTCACTTAATTTCTTTCTGGGCCACATGTGAGACAGGCACACAGTATGTAGTGTAATCCAAACGTATGCTCATTAGAAATCATCTCCTGTTAATTCTTTCAGTTGGCTACATACCTTCCATAGACAATTTCATCAACTTTCTTCCTTCAGATTACACACTACAAATCTAAATGCTTTGTCTTCTGCTCATTCCAAATTGCACGTCATTGTGGAATGTCCTCTGCTTTTCCCTCACTATCTAAATCTGAATCATCAATCAGGGTCACCTGTGAGATTCATATTGCAAAGCAACATGAAGATCCCTTAGCCTTCATCTTATTCACCCCGCCAGCAGCATTAGACACAGTGGCCACTCCTTCCTATCTGAAATATTTGCTTCACTTGACAGCTGGGACACCGCCCTTTTTATTTTCCTCCTCCTATTTTACTGGACATTTCTTCCCATTTTCTTGAGTGATTGGCTTGATTCATCTGAAGTCTGAGGATTAGCATTTTCCAGGCCTCAGTCTCCCCACCATTTTCTCTTCTCTGACTATACCCAGTCCTACAATATCTCTTCCATATCTGCACCCTAAATTCTCTCTTACTTCCTCTGTCAGGCACAAACTCTTCCACAACTTATACTCCATATTTCTAAATGTATATATAACATTTTCATTCATCACTTTATGATGTCTCAAACCTAATGTACAGAACAAAACTCTGGACTTCTTTCCATACTACCCTACTCTTTGGGAGACCATAAGATCATTTCTGCAAAAGGTAATTCCATTCTATGGCTGCTGATGTCTAACACCTTAGAGCTCCTGACTGAGTTTTATACTCCACATCCAAACAATCAGGAAATCCTGTTGAGTTTCTATCTCTGAAATATGCCCAGAACCCATTATTTCTTTCTATCAATGCCCCCACTCTACTGGTCCAAGCCACATTCTTCTCCTGTGCCATTACATTGGCTTCTGAATTTTATTCCTGCCCTACTCTGGGCTCTTCTCCACTCATTAGCCAAAAGTCTTCAAATCGTAAAGCAGATGATGGCCTTCCTCTGCATGAGACCCTTCCGTGCTACTTACTAGAAAATCCAAAGCCCCCACTCTGCCTTCATCTCCTACTATTCTCCTCCTTGGTCACATCCTCACCTTGCTGCTCCTGGAGGACTCACAAAAGCTCACAACCAAAAAAGTTGAACTTGCTTTTCCTCTACCTGGAGTTTTCTTCCCAGAGATAGCCATCCAACCTGACGCCTCTCTTCATGTACATCTCCACTGAAATTTCACCAGTCAGAGAGACCTTCTAGAACACAACTTCTAAAATACATCACCCTCTATCCCTTCACAAAGCTTAATTTTATTAATCTTTTGAAATTTTATTAAGCTATTGAAATTCTTACTGATTTTTGCATAGGGAACCTCACATTTTCATTTTGCACTGGGTCCTGCAAATTATATAGCTTGTCTTGCATTTTGAACTACCTTAACTGATATGCATGATGGCTTCTCATTGCATCTATTAGGGAGATTTGAATATTTCGTGTGTTTCATTGTATTCCTGGACACTTTGCTGTCAGTTGTTTTAAATATGCTCTGTGCTGTAAAAGGGACAGTATCAGCTCTATAAGATACTGAAAACCCAGTACTGGAGCATATCAGGCCCCAGGGTAGAATAAATGCTAGTAAAAGTTAGGAAGCAGTTGTGATATCATCATGCAATTACCTTGAAATGTTAATTGCAGACACTTTTAAACTTCATATTTCACCCCCTTCATAAAGGGGGTGAATAAGCTCAATGACTGAGAATTATTATAATTGGCTCCCCCCATAGACAGACGTTTGCACTTAGGGTAGATAGAGGTCCCACGACACCATGGACCCTCAACACACCAGTGTTTGATTTTAGCCACGTTATTGATTGAGTTACACCATATTTTTAATTTCCACATGTGGGATGTCTGTTACGACCATAGATAAGAACTGAAAACATCAATGGCAAAAAGTCTACCTCTGAAAATCAAGCTTAGTTGTAAATACAAATGGTACCTAATATAAAAGTAAAGAAAATACTAAGATTTCAATGAAAGAACTTTACATAAAAAGACAGTGAAAAAGAATAGAGTCTAAAGCAGCAAAAACAGATTCTACAATTTAAAATTTTCTTCAGTGAAGTTGTGCCTTTTTATTTTCACATTTGAATTAGTATTTTTCTCATGTTTATCTCTCAGGTTTTTCCAATATAGATAATATCAGTAAATTTCATAAATTTAACAAATATAGTATATGTATTAATATTTATAACCAATATTATGAACCATTACTTCATACTGCTTTAATTAACAATGAAGCTTATAAACTTTGTCCCTGGACTTATTTGCTAATGGCAGGATAAATTTAGCATGACCACCCAGATATTTAAAAACCGAATATCAAGAGTATGCCAAAAAATAAGAAAGAAAGAAAATACTCCAATTATTAAGTCATATTAAAAACATGTCATCTTAAGTTATGGTGGAACAACTGCTTTGACTAGCATAAAACAAACCAACAAACATTTAAACAGAAAAACAAATAATTTCAGGGTAACATTGTAAAGATGACATCAGATAAAAAATGCTTTTATTGCAACCTTTAAGGGTTATTAGTTTAATACTTGTTGATAATAACAAAGAAATATCAACATTTCAGTGGCTTAACCCCATATATCAGTTTATATCAGTTTATTTTTATTCACTTATAAATCTGTTATAAGTCTTCTTTGTCAACAATCTACAGAATCCAATTTATTTCCATCATGAGGATCTGCCAGCTCCTACCTGTGACATCCAAAATTCCTATGCTCAACAGCATCAAGTCACAAATGAAGAAACATAAAAGTGATCACAACATCACTTCTTATTCCATTAGCTAAACCCAGTCCACGTCCACACTAACTGCAAGTGTGATTGGAACATGCACTCTGGCTGATCAAGCTGAAAGAGCACACACCTTTGGCAACCAGCTATCCAACATCCTGGTCTACCCTATTGGTTGCCACATACTATGTCAGCCAAGTACTATGCCAGCCTTGGGCCACGCTTGGAACTCTCTCATCCTCTCCCCACGTGAGACAGCACATAGTTACATCCAATCACTGTACAGAGTTTAAGATCTAGGATTTCCAGGTGATGAGCGTCTCCTCCACCAGTTCCCAGTCCGGGTCCTCATGGTCTAATACCCTATGAACTAGTGTACACCCAAACACTGGTGTGGCAGGAACAGGAAAGAAAGGAAAATTCCATCATAAAAGAAAAAAAAAAATGGCAGGTAGCAATTTACCGTATTTATAGTTTACAGAATTACCATTTCCTCTGGGGGCAGTCATTAGTTCTTGACAAGGTTTTGCCTTCTGGGGAAGGTCCCCAAGTCCATTGTTTTCTTGGCTCCTCCTCCTGGGAATATTTCCTTTGGCCAATTGTCCTCTGTGGTCTCATCTAAAGGGGATGATGGGGAGGGTCCCCTCACTGGGGGCTGCAAGACTTTCCCGACCCAATTCCTGATGTCGGGGGAGGGTGTAGAGTTATTCTGAACGTCAAATAATCAATTTTGTGTTGTTCTGCTTTTGTAAAGGCCCCTGGATTCTTCAGCAATACAATTTTCTCAGACACTTTGTAAGCTTCTGATTGATTTTCTTGTAGTCAATTTAGTTTTATGTACCAGTAAATATTTTTCCTTTTTTTTTTTTCTAAACATGTTCTTAGGTCTACTTTCTTCTACCTTTCTCTCTCCCCACAGCCCCTGCCCCCATCTCTAGCTCTCTGTTTCTGGCTGTCTCTCTCTCTCCTTCATATTATTCACTTTAAGGCCATCTAAAAAATTGACTTGAAAGGAAATCACACACCCCTATTCTAATCTTTGCTACGAGCTTCAGTTTTTTCAACCAGGTTTTTCTTTTTTGTCACTCAAAGTCTTCTTTAGTCCGTATCTTACTAACAGGATTCCATAAGCGTCAATCTTTCCATCTTACGGCCTCTTGATCTTTGGCCTCTCTATTTGCTTTGATCTCTGCTTGGCAAGCCATTTATTTTAGTCTAAACTTTTTTTTTTTATTGTTCCTTGCTAACAGTATCTAATAATAGATACTGTTAGCAATAGATACTACTAATAATAGAGCCTACAAACTGGCTCTTTCCAACCACTTCATGTAAAGCTGCAGCTAATCATGCATATGGTCACCTGCCAAATTATTTTAAGCTATAGTTTAACCAAATATACTTCCACTTCGTAACATGGACCTTTGGGGGTCCAACTTATGAAAACATTTGACCTCAACACTCAGCACAGATTTACTCAGTGGCCAGTTGAATCTTTGTCACATGAGTCACTCTGACACAATCACTTCTGCCTCCCTTTTCCCCTATAAGAACTCTTGTAACACATTGGGCCCTGCTGAGAAATCCAGAGTAATCTCCATAATCCAAAGTCAGCTAATTAGCAACCTCAATGGCATCTGCAACCCATGCTCTCTCTTTTGTCGTGCAGCCTAACATATTCACAGCTTCCAAAGAATAGAATGTGAACATTTAGAGGGCAGGGGCGTGATTCTGTCTATCGTAAGTGGCAAAAACAAAATACCATTCCAACTCACTGCACATTAACGTGAGGATGGTCAGTGGGTGTTCTTACACCTGGTGATTCAGGATGCCAGCAGGTCGCCATCATTTTTTGGCTGCCTTGTTTCAGCAAGTATTTTCCAATTTTGCGGTGGTGTTTCAGAAGGAAGAAAAGTTGAGATTGAGAAGTTTCCATAGGCCATATCTGGAAGCGAAGTAGGTCATGTCTGGGCAGATTCATTGGCTGGAACTCAATCACATAAATGCAATTAACAAACTCCTGCCTAGTCTTGATAGTTAATCTCACTATTTATGTTAATAGAATAGCACACACAACTGGTGAACTACAAGTTAGACTCCACCACATCAGACAAAGTACTTATGGTACAGAAGCTGAAGCCACCAAAACAGCACAATGTAGTACAAAATACTATTTAAATAAAATCAAGTCTTCTAAATATATTGTTATTTTTATTTTGCATTATAATGTGATGGAAAAGGTCATAAAGATATTTTTATTTGAGCCATGTCTTCATGACAAAGTACTTGGAATAGTTATTGAACATAAAGATAAGTTAATAATTTTCCTTTCATAAAATCCTGGGTTATTTTTCCAAATTGCTTCACTTTTTTTGCCATTATATGTGGGCAATTAGTCTTATATGTACCAGATATTTTTCAATTTAAAAAATCTGTTTTAATCTGTGTCTTCAAGTTATATAAAATGTGAGGAACAAACTGCTTTTTGAAAACAGTTATTTGGAAATGTTTTCATTGTGTGTGATATTGTTGCTAAAAATGACATGTGAAAACTACAAAAACACGGACATTTTCACAATAAATTACTTGAAATCAGAATTTTCCAACTTATTTAAAATTCTCTCAACTAAAACAAAATTATTAGGATTTTAAATTGTCTGCTAAAAATATTAAAAATATTTTGATTAGGTTGCAATGAATTCACATCAGAATAGTGGCAATTTACCAGCTAATTTTTATTAAAATTTGCATAATTGAAGAATGAGATTAAAAATATGTCTTTGGAAGTATTAGATTTTATTGAATTAAGAAATAACAAAATGAAAGATATGTAACAGTTTTAGAGGGGTTAAAATGTAAAAACAAATAACAATATGCATCTTAAAGTATAAATATGGTACTACACAGAGTTAACCATGCATGCCTGCCATTTATAGCTGCATATCACTGTGAGGTTTCTTCTTTGGATATGACAGCCACTAATTTTAATCAATGGAATAAAGCAATTTAGAATGAAACCTTCAATTTGCTACATCACAACGTGTTAAAGCAAAATTTTAGAGTATAATAAGATATGTTCAATCATGCTGTGCTAGAATATAATAATAATAATGCTAATAAGAGAACTAATAGATTTTGTACAATTAGTCAGTATAATATATTTTAAAATGTATTGAAATATTGTTCATTTATTTTGCAAAAAATTTGTAAAAAATTCTGTTGTATTTAATTTCAATAAATCACATAGTAAGTTATCATATGCAGGCATAATTTTAAATGTTGGGGAAAATATGTTTGAAAAGATTTTTATACAAACAGGTCCACTCTGCGTGGCTCGGTGCGCAGGGCTCCACGGTTCGTCTGGACGTGGTTTGGTTGTCTGCCCCTCCCCATCTCTGGGTTTAGGATTCCCCTGAACCGAGTGCGCGGTGCCCTTACTCCGACCTGTCGCTCTGGCCTGGCGCCTTCCTTTCTTCTCCTCACAGCAGACACAGCTTTTCTTTATAAAGCAAATCAGTGCAGGTGCCCCCGCACTGCGTCCTGTCTGCCTGCGCGGCTTCCCTCCTCATCCCGTGGCCCCGCTGCGTCCCTGCCGGCACATCTGCTCGTCAGCACCAGACCCTGAGCTCCTGCAGGACAGTGCACAGTCAGCCCAGCCGGTGGCTCTTAAAAAGTCACTCATTGAATGAAAAGGAGAAAAATGAAAATAGCAAAGCAAGAAATTCCATTCATTGACGTCCTGATATAATCCAGGAAGTGAATTATGCTACTTACATATCCACTCATCAGTTTAATCTTCAGTTATTCCTGCTAAAGAAATGTACTCTGAGAAACTGAACAAATGTTGTGTGATTAAAGGATTAGCAAATGTCAGAGTCAGAAAATAAAACCTCACTCATGTTCTTCCATGGTTTATGCCCCTTCACAAGTGGATAGATACATGAACAGATAATATGTGCTTAATTCTGATATTTGGCCATGTATATTTTATTGAAAGATGAGATTAGGTATCTAATTTGTGCATTTTTACAAATACTTTGGCTTACTATAAAATATACAGGGCACTTATATCTTGACGAAATTAGATTATAATTTTATCATCTAGTTTAAAATCTCTAAAAAACACAAAGACATTATTTTTTTAAAAAGCATATACAATCCTCTTCGGAAATATTTCTTTCTGATTGTCTTTTTATTCACTTATTTATTTATTTATTCATTTATTTATTTTTTAGAGGTAGGATCTCACTCCATCTCCCAGGCTGAAGTGTAGTGGCTCAATCCTGGCTCACTGTAACCTCAAACTCCTGGGCTCAAGCCACCCTCCCGCCTCAGCCTTCAGGGTAGCTAGGACTACAGGTGCCTGCTAACATGCCTGGCTAATTTCTTTTCTTATTTTTTGTGGAGATGAGGGTCTCACTATGTTGCCCAGACTGAATTCCTGACTTCAAGTGATCCTCCCCCCTCAGCCTCCCAAAGCAGTGGGATTATAGGTATGAGCCACTGTGCCCAGCTTCTGGCGGTCTTATCTAAAGTATCATAATAAAAGATAATAAAAGTAAGTCTAGCTTAAAAACACTTAGAATCCAAACCAGAGTGAGCCATCTCTGTCCTGTCTGTTGGGAAGTGAAATGTTGACAATGTCTTTGAAGGAGTTCTCTTCTTCTGAAAGTCTCCTTCTCATAAGCGGAAAATTTTCCCAGGCCTAGTCTTTTGAGCATATGTAGTCTGAGAAGTGGCATTTATTTCCCAGCAAGTAAGTCCCCAAGGAACACGTCAAAAAGCCACATGCCCACCATTCTATGAAAGACATTTTGGGCATTTTACCATTAATTAATCAGTTAATTGTAAACATTCGGCCCAGGGACAATTTTTCTCCTCCTCATCTCCACTGAGCTACAGATGGAAAGCCGGCTCAGCCCGAGCCTCCCAGGGAGCTCTGTGGAGCCGCAGCAAGCTCGTGAGGGCACGGGGCACTGAGCATTCAGGTCTCCACCCGCACACAAGGCGTGCGTGAAGGAGGTGACGCTCAGCATGGTTGCAGATTCTATTCTACACTCAGAAACGAAGACGGCAACATATAATCTTCACTCAAAGCTGCTTGAATTATAATAATCTATTCATCAATTTAATTACCTAGCCTATTATTGAAGCTCTGCAACGTATTAACTTCTGTGCCAGGAGCTAGGGCTTGATACATGAGTAAGGCATAGTCCCTCTTTTCAAAAAGCTTAGAGAAAAATAGAAAGATGGACAAGTAAACAAATAATGCCTTATCAAGTATGTTCACAATCATAGAAAGGTGACGGGGCTGTGAAGACAGAGAGATTGCTTTACACTGCAAAAGTTGGGGGAGAATCCACAGGGGCTAAGGGATGAGAAGTGCACACAAGAGACACAGGGAAGGACTTTGCATCAGAGCACAGAGGTGGACTGAGCAGGGGAGGTTTAGACGCACACTATTTGCTCTAAGACAAGCTGCAGAGCTTGAATGACAGGGGCCTAGGAGCAGGTAAGGGAGGCAGGCGTAGGGCCAGGTCAGAGCAGAAAGAGCATTGGATGCTAGTCCTAAAAATGTTAACTATGACCCCTGGGTATATAGAACGGCTGAAGAATGCAAAGAATGAGAATAATGCAATCACCTTCTCTCTAAAAAGACATCCTTTGAGAGCAGGGGGCGGAGGTGAATGGCAGTAGTCCTTGGGGATGACATCACAGACCTGAACTGAGGCAACAGGAGTGTTGATAAAGAGTGAGCATTGTTGACGGGACTTATTTCATTACAGGTTATGAAAGAGAAAGCTTTAAAAAGAAAGACTAGAGAATGATGCCCAGATCTCCTACTTGGATGAAGGGGTTGGATGGATTCACCCATGGCAAAAGAAAAAGGTTTGAGACGGAGTGGGCGGGGTGGAAATAGGAGGCTGAAGACCAGTTTGCACATGGTGAAACTGCGGTGTTCATGGAGCACTCAGCTAGAGATTTGTAACTCAAGTTCGATTTATGGGACGGCACCTAAACAAGGAGATCTGAGCTGGACATATATGGATTACTAATTTGTGGTCATAATTGCTGAATTATTTTCAAGAATAGTGATTGATTATATTTAGTTTTTCATACAATTTAGCACAATTTATTGTGCACATCTCATAGGGGCCCATCGGTGCCCTTCTGCTCCCGCAACGGTCAGGCCTTTCATCCCAGGCTGCACGTTAGCTGCTGTCTCCGTCCTCCCCGAAGTCCCTCTCTCAGATGGCTCGGTCCGGTCACCATGTCTTCCTGATTAACTTTCGATTACCTCTTTCCTCCTGTTTTCTTGGCCCAATGAGGTTGCCCTCACTGGTTAGGAACAAATCGATAGCTTATCCTATTTATTTCTCTTTTATTCTAGAAGAGTCTCTCGGCAGGTTTCAAAAATTGAGACTAATAATGAAAGAGGGACTTTCTTTGGGTTTTATGCCACTCGATTCTGCTTTCCATCCCTTGCCATGTATGGGGTATGCAGAGCGAGGAGAACAAGGAAACACGTATCAGCCTCGACAGTACGTGCAGTAGTTGGAACCTGTTACCACGGAGAGCTGGACTTGAGTTTGGACGCCTCCAGCACAGAGCAGTCAACGCGAGCAGTGATTCCGGGCGCAGACAGGTTTGATTCAGACCGCCACGGCGAGCGTCCCTACGCAGATGCATGTACCGCGGATCCTCACATCCTCCAGACTGGAAGGTCGCCCTATATGACTCCTGAAAGGACAGTAATTAATCACCGCTGCCTCACGCTTGGTCTTTGGACACTCCAAGCAAAATAATCATTTCTTTCGCTCTTCAGCTCTGCAATAATTAGCAAGTCCCTTCAAGTTATGTATACAAAAAAGACTAGTATATACAAAGCAAAGCAGAACTGGGCCCTTCAATGCCATTCTGATTAAAAACTTCTCTTGGGAGAGCGAGGGAGAGAGAGAGAGGAGGACACAGTTTCCTGGCGTGCTTCAAAGGAACACGAACAGTTTAAATTCATTCTCAGGAAGCCGAAAACCAAAAGCTGGATTTAAAGAATTGATTTAAAAACGGATAACTTTTAATTGAAATAATAGTTTTTATTTTGCAAAATACATAACTACAAATTTTCCTATGAAACATTTTTTCCAAAAATGCACTTATTTGCATTCGAGAACTAAAAATCTCATAGAAAAAGCAACTTAAAAATTAGCAGTTTGTCCAACCATATAGCCTGTGACTACAATCCTCCCACGCACCAAAGGGTTACCATTGCCCATCGTATATTTAAGTACATCTCATGCTGGAAATTTATTACTTATAAAATTAGTACGTCCTTGAAACTTTGGACTCTTAGAAATGTCTTCCTTCTCTTTAGCTTAAATCTATACCTAAATATTCCACATATTAGTCTTATTTCTGTTTCTTTTTGAACACAATTTTGTGAAATTAAAATATGGTATAATACATTAAAAAACTGCTTAATAAACTTAGAAATGTGAAGATTTTTCCTTTCCATCAATTCCATCACATTTTATTATACTCTTTTAAGACACAAAGGATTTTGACCTTTAAAAGTAACATCCAGAAGATATCCAATTCTTATTAGAATACCTAGAGAAACACGGAGGTATATTTGATACAGATAAAATACATAACAAAATAAGCAAATGAAGAGAAAATTGGATCTGAGCCAGAGCAAGTAGCTGTTAAAGACATGAGAGAAGAAAATGAGTAGGTGGCCACAGATTGAATATTCAATGGAAAACCTATAGCAAATTAGTAATTATTTTTCCATGACAATGCGAAGAAGAAGGAAAGACTTTGAAAGTCCGTCTCCATATGATGAGGCCAAGTAAGAAGACTTAATTAACAGTAATATCACTTAAACATTCTGCTTAATATGCACCAATCTTTTTAAAGTGCTTTATATATGTTAACCCCTTTAATCTTGGCAGTGACCCCACAAGGCAGGTGCTATTATTATTCCCTTTCACAGATCAGGGGGATGAGATATATAGATGTTAATAACTTGTCCAAGGTTATACAGCAGGAGAATGACAAGGTGGGCTCTTGAGCCCTGACATTCTCCCTTAAAAGGCCATGATTTTAATTACTGTGAGTTAGTGAGATTGACTTTTTGAGTCAGAAGCTATTGCAATATCTTGATAACTAGGAACTATGCTGTCTAAGTAGACATAGATTGTTTATAGTCTTGAAGTCTAGAGATAGCAATTTTTAAAAAATCCGGTCAAAACCCTTAAAAGATTAGACTAGAATGAGTTCATAATTAGGGTAATGGTATAATTTATAGCCCCAAACAGGGAATTTTTGAGGATGAATAGGGCATATTGAAAATTAAATTAGAATAGGAGTCCCAAGAACTTTTCACAGCAAATCAAGATAAATGACTATAAAACATATTTCCAAAATGCATATGTTATAGAGCAAGACCCCATCAAATATATTAAAGTTTTAGATGTTAAGAAGAATTAGGTCTAAGGGGCAGATGTATTTTTTCACTGATGCAGATTTTTTTCCCTGTCATTTATCTTGTGTAAACCAGTAACACTTACCTTACCTCAGCACATACATTTGCAAGAGGGCATATCAATACTGAAGTGCAGGAGGCTGGCATGAGCCCTGGAATGTGCTTGCCATCACAGAGACAGGCGATTCCTCCCTGAGGCAGATTTTTAGTTGGTTTTAAACATTACTGTGTCTGTATCCTTGGGTCATTTATCTTCTATGCTCTACCTTGTCATTTGAACACCCATCCACATATTTTTTCACATCCAATTTGAGTTTTGTCTCCTGCTGAAGATACAGGAATTGTGCTTTGCCAAGCACAGTTTTCATCATTACAAGCAAAGCTATCTTCCCCAATTTCCCCCCGACAATGGTTATCAGAGACAGGAATATCAGTAAAGTCATCTGGTGCCACGTTTTAAGTCACTCATTATATTTAACATAACAGAAAAAAAACAATGTTGAAGACAAGTTTCTATAGATTTGTGGATGCTTCATAAGAATAATCAGGGATACCTCACTTAGTAGAATGCATTCATTTTACATAAGTTTTAACTTAAAAAAACTGAAATCAACATGAGTTCATCTCAGACTTGGCACAAAATAGGCGCTTTTGGAATTCTTACCACTTCATTGTCTTTTTCCTTAAATTCTGTATATTAAAAATAGTTCATTTCAGCTCATGCAACAGAAAACCCAAACAATAATGGATTACATATAATATGTTTTCTTCTACATAAAGAAAATCCTCAAGACAGCAGTAAAAGGAATACTTGCTCTACAGTGTCACAGGAGACCTACTCCCTAGCTTGTCCCTCTTTGATCTTTACAGTGGCTGCTAGAAATCAGAGAGAAGGAAAAGGACAAATAGCGAAAAGAGGCATACTAGTGGACCTGGGCACTGTCTGTCTAGCTTTCTCAGTGTGCTTCTCAACAACTGGATTTAAATTCATTGTGCAGAGTTGTGTCAAACAATCACTTCTAAATTCCAGGCAATCTGGGAAATGAAGTTTTGCAACTGAATACTGGAACATCTCTAAGAAGAGTAGGGTCCTTTAATGAGAAAAGCAATATAGTCCAAGCCACAATTGCACATTTTTGTTTATTTCTATCTTTTCTTATTGCTATTACTACAGTATTACGTACTGTTATGGGCTGAATTATGTCTCCCCAAAATTCCTACGTTGAAGTCCTAATTCCCAGTACCTCAGAATATGACTGTATCTAAAAGATAAGGTCTTTAAAGAAGTAATGAAGTTAAAATCAGGTCATTCCTGAGGGCCCTAATCCAATATGACTGGTCTTCTTATAAAAAGAGCAGATTAGGACACAAGCACACTCAGGGGAAAGACCATGTGAGAAGAAATGGAGAAAACAACCAGCTGCAAGTCAGGGAGACATGCTTCGGATGAGGTCAATGCTGGCAACATCTTGATCTCAGACTTCTAACCTCCAGAATTGGGAGAAAAAAAGTTTTTGCTGTTTAAATCAATCTGTGGTACTTTATTATGACTGTTCTAGCAAAGTAATACACGCTATAAAACAAAATCCATATTGAAGAACTGTATAACTTCAAAAATGACAGTATCCTATAATCCTGAACCAAGAAAAAAATCAATGAGAAGTGTTTTATCTATTGGTTCCTGAAGTTTGTTTTCCTAATGTGCACACTGTAATTTTTAAAACAGAAATGGGATCAAACCATGCATATTTCAACTACTTGATTATGATTTCATCATTGAATTATGTTTATAAACCTTAGTTTTGTATCTAAGCCCTTATTCTCAAGCATGAGGTTTTCTCTCCTTCCTGTTGATTGCAGGGTTTTGTTTTTTTATTTGTTTTTGTTTCTTGGTTTTGTTTCATTATACTATTAGAACAGAATAATGCAATAAAGCTATTTATAACTCTTTTTGAGATTCTATAATTATTGTTCAGGATAAATTCTTAGAAGTATAATTATTATGTTAGCTGGATCCCATAGTAAATGAAAGTGTCAACCCTTTGTTTTCAAAATCTTTGAGATATTTTGAAGTATTTAATCATTGAAATTCAGATAAGGAGGTAAAAAAATGGCATTTAATCATTGTGTGCAAGGGTCTTGTATAATCCAATGCTTGCAACCCACCACATTGTTCATATGAGGGTATTTCATGGTCTTGCTGTTCCTGCAACTTAAAAATTTGTTAATGTGGTATCTTTCAACTTCAATGAAGGCAAAATAGTTTTGAATTCCCAATTTTCACAAAATATGTAAGGGATTGGTGAATTTTTAAGACTGTATTAAAGAAGCACAACAACCAAAAAATATTTATTGAAGGTCTCTGTCAAAGTCATTTTATGGCTACCACATAATTTTAAATCTAAGTAAAAATAAGACATGTCTCCCCTGAAAAGCAAATA
>CAUYSK010001390.1:0-11420 GCA_963575035.1 Avahi laniger | reverse complement strand
AACAAAAACAAATGTCCACCATCATCATGGGGCCTAATTTGGAGAGGGAAGGACTCTCCCAGACTGACTTTGGCTCTCCTATTTTCTCATATTTCCATCCACATTGACATGCTCTTATTCAGAGTCTCTGGTAAAAATTTACTTTGCTAAGGCTTCGGATATGGTCATTATAATAAGCTGAACATTACACGGGAATTTGTCACCCTACCCACTGGAACTTTTATTACTAGAATCAAAGTATTCAGTTGGCTCTCCTAAGCCATTAAGAGCAAAACAACTTTGAGCTAGACTAACACGAGGTAATTACTAAATTGAGCAGAATTCCTTTGTTATGCTCTTGTCACTGAGGTATGGACACTCCAGAGTCCTTTAAGAGGTCTGAAGGAAAAAAAAATGTTTAAGACGAATTTCAGGGATCACAGTTTCTCATTAAATTATGTTTTAGAAAATTGTTTTAGGTTAACTTTTCTAGCCCTCGCCTATCCTCAGCTCCACTCTAGTGTCATACTTCAGCCTCAGATCATTTTCACTCTAAAGCTGATTCCCTAATCTCTTTAACAACTTTACACCGGGCAAACCTAAGGAATGGGTTGATTTTCAGAGATGATCTAAGTTGAATAATGAGAATAACAGTATAGAAGGAAAGATTAATAAATTGCTGTAGGCTGCCTCAGCATAATTTTACTCACGTTAGAGATAGTATTTCTTCTTTTTTAGAAGCTCCTATGGATACAGTATCTATGAAAATAAGAGGACCCCACACCCCTATATGTATAACCATCTTTCATTAAAGCATGGTCAAGGAATGGGAAGCCCATAATGTGAACTTGAAATTGTTCTTTCCCCTTTGTGTTTAGATTTCTCTCCTGCCTTACGGCAGGTGAGGACTCTTCCACAAAAGTGTCTATGGCTAATTCTCCTTCCTCTTCCCCTCCAGGACAAACTGGAAGAGAAATGGCATTCCGAAGGGACTCTGTGTGACTTTCCCATGAAGTTAGGTCATTTTTACATGATTTGGAACCTAATATCCCCACAATCAGTTAAACATTTTGCATTTCAGTCTTTAAATCACATTTAAATCTTTTGTTCTTTGACATTTACCACCATTCTCTTCCAGTAAAGGTTGTTGCCTTTTTTTTGCAATGACTTTCTGACATGTCTTTAAAGTCAGCACTCCAATCAGTCTCCAGTGACATACAGAGAATAGTGACATATTGACTTTTACAAGAGATGAATCAAAAGGTGACAGAACATAAATAGTTGAAACCTTAGCACTGAATTTTCCATATAAACGCAAGTGCCAACTAAAGAAAAGTCTGCCTGTTTGCATAGTTACTGAAGGTGCTTTAGCCACATAATATATATAATATTTGAGTTAAAACTCTGCATAGACCTGGTGTACCAGTGGAATTGTGGGTAGCCACTTTTTTATCTGAATGAATTTAAAGGATACAAGTGCAGTTTTGTTACATGGAAATATTACTTAGTGGAGTCAGGGTAGTCTAACCGTCACTGGACCAAGGAAATTGTAACTATTAGGCAATTTCTCATCCCTCATCCCCATCATTAGGCATTTCTCATACCCTCTCACCCTTCTGAATCTCCAGTGTCTATTGTTCCACACTCTACATCCACATGTACACATTATTTAGCTTCCACTTGTAAGTGGGAGAACATGTAGTATTCTTTTTCTGTTTCTGAGTCATTTCACTTAAGACAATGGCCTCCAGTTTCATCCAAGTTGCTGCAAAAGATGTGATTCATTCTTTTTTATGGCTGAATAGTATTCCATTATGTATATGTGTGTGTATGTGTGTATGTGTATATGTATGTGTATGTACATATGCATATACATATACACACTGCATTTGCTTTATTCAATCATCCGTCGATGGACATGTAGGTTGATTTCATATGTTTGCTATTGTAAATGGGTAGTCATTTTTTTAAATATAAAGTTGAATTTTACTGTAACTACCATACAGTTGGAAAAGTTGCTCCTTCAAGCCAGTATTCCCCAATTTCTAATTTTGGCTGTGAAATGATGAATGAGACTTTTGAAATCACTAATATGTTGCAAAATATAGATGTCTTGAGTTACTTTGTCTTTATACTTTTTTGGAACTCACTTTCTTCTGCATTCTCTTGAGTGTTCTGACATTTCCATTGTACCTCTAATACTTTAGTCCACATATGTATAGAAAGAATCAAACACTCATTCTTCTGTTGTCAAATTCTATTCCATGTTTTACTCTGCAGAGACCTTTGACCATTTAAAGTTTTCTTCAGATATTTTTTCCATAATCCAAGAGACTTTCACTAATCAGTGACTCAATATTAATTGTAATAATTTTAATGTCAGCAAATGTTTATTAGACATTCAATTTATGTCAGTCACTATTTAGAAATGTACCTGAATAATCTCAGAAAGTCTTTGAAATAGTCCTATGAATACAGTGTTTTGCTATATCACCTCCATTTTGGAGATAAGGAAACTGAGACAAAGAGAAGTTATTTAAGTATCATGGCCAAGGTCACACATCTAGTAATTGGCAAAGCTTTCACTGAAGCCCCGGATTGTCAAATTCCAAAATTCATGCTCCTGACAAGATTATTCCCATTCCCCATACTGAAGTGTTCAAGTTCAATTTATTTTTGAATTATAAAAAATTATTTCCATATTATAATATTTAAGAACATATCGACAATGTACATGATGCCAATCTTATCTCTTGAAAATTACATATTAAAATAACACATAAATAGTAGTTATTATTTTTCATTTTCTGACTTTAGTATATTTAGTTACAAATTCTAATCTCTGTGAAAAAACATTATAATACCTAAGAAACATCAAGTAAGTTATCAGCCAAGCATTATATTAAAGTAGATAACATTTTTTAAAGCTTGTCAGTTGCTAACTGAAAAGGAAGGAGCAAGAGTGTTACTGAGAAGTTATATTATTGCACAAGATAGAGGATTGCTTTATGATAGGCTTTTTTTGAATCAGTGAAATCATTATTCCTAACAGTACATTTTTTGGATAACATACAATGAAAATGCCTTCATTTATTGTCATTAAAAAAAACTCTTTCAAAGGACAGCAAACTATGTGGGTACTTTGCCGTGGCAACAAACCTACAAAAAGGATGAGGAAAGAAGAAAACAATGGATGAGAAATGTGAAAAAATTCATGAAGAAAAAAATAAATGAAGGATTGCAACTGAATTAGCAAGGTGTAATAAGTAGCAATAAAGGCTTACAGGATATTAAGGCAGGACGTGGGACTAAAAACAGGGGACAGGAAATTAGTGTTACATGGGCGTGGACCATGTTATCCTCATGCATTTTGTGCAACAATGTAACGATGATCCATCCTATCTCTACCCAGCAGGAGAGAGGAGGAATAGTTTCTAGAGATACAAAAAGAGATTCCTGATTTGAGGCCACCATGTACAGTGAAAGTCCAAGGTGAAGTGTGGGATTGAAAAAGGGAGGAGGGTGGGATGTAGAAAAGTCTCAATGCCAAACTGTAGAATCCGGCTCCTAGGAAACCAGAAAAAGTTTACAAAACCACACTGCCCCAACCCTCCTCTTAACATCCACATTAAGGCAATCAAAAATTAGAAAAATTTTTTCTGGAAGAATTGAATAAACCTAGGGAAACAACCTTTATATGCTGTCATTGAGGGTACAGTTAATTGTGCAGTGACTCAGTAGTGAAATCCACAAAACAATAACTCTCGCCTGTGCAGACCCATCTTCAACATTTTAACCAGCTTTTTATTATTTCATTTTTAAATATGCATAAACATACAATGATCAACAGGTAGTTGATGAAACTATTCAATGTGGAAAAAACAGTGATAAAAACAAACTACTGGAAAAAAGGAGGGCAAAAAGGACACAAAATAATGTAAGATTACATATTTTCAAAAATGCAAATTTACATCAGATAAGTAAGGAAAGGCATTGGGTCAAAAGCAGAGTAATAGAAAAGGAGAGAGAGGATAAATCAGAGAATAAAAGATAGTTCTTGTAACTTAAAGATTGGATAATCAAAATAAAATTTAGGCAGAAAAGTTGGATAATAGTATAACAGTTGAGAAATATCTCAAAAAGTAGAATAAAAAGACAAAGAAATGAAAGATAGCAGAACAATATGAGAAAGTCAAAAGATGGATTCTAGAGATTGCAACATTTGAATAATAGAAATTTTAGTAGAGAGATTACAAAAAGGAAATTATATTTTTTAAAAAAGTAGTAATGCTCCAGAACTGAACGACAGACAAGATGAGCCAAAGATAAACCTATAACATGAAGTTTCAGCATTCTAGGGATAAAGGAAAGATTCTAAATACTTTCTGTCAGAGACTGAATTGTGTCCCCCAAAGTTCTTATGTTGAAGCCTTAAGTCCCAATGTGACGATCTTTAGAATAAGGAAGTAATTAAGGTAAAATAAGGATGGTGCTTCAATCTGATAAAATTTGTGTTCTCATCAAAAGAGACATCAGAGAACATGCTCTCTCTCCCTGTAAGAAAAAAGCAAGAAGGTGGCTGTCTACAAGTCAGGAAGAGAGCCCTCACCAGACGCCAAATCTGGAAGTGTATTCTTGGACTTCCCAGGCTCCAGAACTATGAGAAATAAATTTCTGTTGTTTGGGCCACCCAGTCTATAGTATTTCGTGTGGTAGCCCCAGCAGACTAATATACTTTCACAGGAGAAAAAAATCACATGCAAAGGATCAGGATCAGAAGAGAATAAGACTTTCCAGCAGTAACACTCAATTCCAGAATACGATAGACCAACATCTTTAAACTTTGAGAGATGAGCGATTTTGAACCTAGAAGCATACAATCAGATAAATCAATCAAGTATTAGAGTGTATTATATAATTTTGCTGGTATTGAAGAAGAAAAATTCAGGAAAATCTCATGCACCACTTCCCCCTTTTTAGGAAACAACCAAAAGGTGAGTGTCAGAAAAATAGGAGAATAAATTAACAGAAGAAAGTCCATTGGATGCAGGAAACTTGCAAAGAGATGATCTAAAGTAACAAGGCAAAATTTGTCCCAGTGTGAAAACTGTTCAAACTTTAGTAGCTATAAATGGATTTCCAGGAAGAAAGTCTTCAGAAAGAAAATTAAAAGAATAAAAAGCATTTCCTTAGTTTGAATATTTACAAAGAATTATTTATAGACATATCTGTTGGAGAATGTTGGGAGAAAATCCACAATGAATACATAGTAATTTACACAAGTAAAAAAAGAGGCAATTTTGAACTCTACATCAAAAAAAAAAAGTTATTAGTAAAAAAGAAGTAATCATAGGTTGCTTCGTCTCCCAACAGTGGATGATGGTTTTATAGATGCAAAAATATACTGACAGTTTAGTGGTCAATTGTGATACAACTATATTGGGAAGATCAGGGTGAGAAAGTGGGCACTTTGTTTTAAAAATGGTAAATTTTCCTATAAAAAAGAAAGCTAACACATGATGTTTAAAATTAATAAATCATTAAGTAGCAAAATGGGTATATTATTAAGAAATTATTTATTGTTTATAAATGTGGAGATACACACATATACACACACAAGTCAGAATAAATGGATAGTAAATTCATGCTATTCGTCCCTGAGGAGAAGGAAGAGTTGGATAGGGAACTCCTGTTTTTCTTTTGCTTTCTATTTTACCATTAAAACCTTTTAATATCATTGTTTTTAAAGTACATACATGTATTACTTTCATAAAGAATATTATAATTGAAAAAGTGACTTTATAAATATTTGCTACCACTTCCTGGAGAAGAATCATCCTTGCCCTATTTGACTGCAGATTTGATTCTGTGACTTGCTTTGGCTGAAGAATATTTCAGAGTCAACATGCAGTTGCCATTCTCTCTTTCTGCTCTGTCACAACATGTAGCAGAGTTCCAGACTGGGGATGTTCCATTAGCCTGGTCTCAGAGTACATGGACACGTAGAAAGTAATTGATCAATTTAGGTTTAAGCTTTATTGCCATAGCAAAAATTAACCTATTCTGACCATGCAGGGTGAAACAGAAATTCGTTATGCAGTAATTAAT
The DNA here is from genome assembly GCA_963575035.1 of Avahi laniger. Classification (NCBI taxonomy): domain Eukaryota; kingdom Metazoa; phylum Chordata; class Mammalia; order Primates; family Indriidae; genus Avahi; species Avahi laniger. Next base: position 5,333 of record CAUYSK010001390.1, on the reverse strand, counting down.
GACTGAGGTATGTTATAAAGATAAGCAAGATATTAAGTTATATTTGAAGATTCATGTCATGTAATTTTATGTTCTGTTTAGTCATTGTAATATTTCTGCTTCTGTGGATTTACCAACTAGTACCAACTCTCTCTTTCTCTCACAAATGCACAATACTCTCACATTAAGAAATTATCTTAAGAAGCAATGTTAAATCAAGTCAGGTAGTTTCATTCTATATCCTATGGGAGATCTATGATCCTAATATCTGAACATCCCCAACCATCCTTCAAGTTTCCTCAGATTTTCAGTTAATTGCTTAATTTTTCATTGTACCACAAGGTATTCCCTTTTGGATAGTGATACAATGATCCCAATACACTTGTATATTTTATTTTATACTTTCATTAATAAACTTGAATTTACTGTCCAGCTTATTAATTTAACTATTGCTTAACTAACTATAGTCTATAGTTTGAATGATATGATGTTTTGGCACTTTGGAGTATTCTCAACTAAATTTTAAGTTTGCTCAAGGAAGGGACTATATATTTTAATTTCTTTTTGGCTCTCACAGTTTCAAACACAATTGGTTGACACAAAATAGGCACTTACTAAATGTTTGTTTGATAAATCATGTCTTGTTCTCCATTAAGCACATGAGAGATCATATTCATTTACCCAAAAATATCATCAATAGCTTATGTATTATCTACTTTGTGAATTATTCCCAGGCTGTTTCACCTTTTGTCCAAGCATGAATCTGAGTCATCTGACTTCACTGTCATGTGGCGTGACCTGGGAATGGAAACTAGTTTTAACACTACCCCAAGCAGAATATAAATATGAAAGTTATTTCCTGCAAGAAAAGTACTGCACCCAAGGCTAAATGTTAACGACTTCTTATTTTCCAGGTTTATGCATTATCTCAGCCATATTTCCCTTTATTAATTTATATATTAAAAAATTATAAAGTGAGAAAGAATACTGAACAGCATTTGGTCTAGCACCTCATTTTTTGAATGAGATGGAGTGACTTGTCCAGAGTGGTAATGGTAATGGCAGATTTGGAGCCATTGTCATCAGATTCTGTTACATGCACCTACCTGCTAGTCTTCTCGGAGTTGGATGTCATTTCTTTTGTTGACATTGTTTGCATTTTTTAGCACAATGTCTATCACAAAGCATATGATCTGATGTTTTGGGGGCTTATCTTATACAATGCATAATTTTAGGAAAATTTATCTGTAGTAATTTAGCAAGGTTGCTGAATGCTCCTACATATAGTAAATGCTGGATACTAAGCAGCAAAATCAAGATACTTTAGTTCTAAATATAATTCTACAAAATTTCTCTTACATTTCCCTTTCCCATTTTCTATTAGAGTAAAGCAAGGAGGTAAAATATATTGATCAAAGTCATCTGTTCAGGAGAAGGAAGACCCCTAAGATTATTCAAACCAGCAACTGGGATGAGGTAGTCTACATTATTAAATTAATTTTAAGATTAATTAATTACATTTTTTTGCATTGTTAAATTTCATGCTAACATGTTCAAAGATGATAAAATATTGCATCTCATTAGCTAATTATTTGACTCAGTATTTACAGAAGGCTGATATTTACCCAGAAATACAGATATTTATAATATAACATTTATTTTTCTTTATTTATTGTCACATTTTAATGAATCTCATATCTTTTTGTCATATTCGATAACAGAGAAGGGCTGGAGCTATCTTTTATTCCTTTAATTAATCTCTTTCCTGAGGTTCATTAGCTGGGAATTCTTTCCTGTTAGATCAATGGCAAAACCATCACTGTAGTCATTTTGCCTTGAGCAATAATCTGAACATCCTTCTTGGAAATGATCCGTGTGCCCATTGGAAACTTTGAGAAGTAGTTTTTAATTGCATTTCCATTAGATTTTGGTGCTGCCAAGCCCTGTTTTGATACCCAAGACAGTATAGAAACAATTTGACATATGTGACATAGCAAGACTGTGGCGCTAGTCAAGCTGACTGTATGTTAGCGCCAATGTTCTTTCCATACAGGTTTCATAATCAGAAAAAGAATGTTAACTCTTCAATAATTGAATAGGTGTTCAATATTTAAACAGCCAGATTCTTCCAGTTGTTAAACTACTATTAAAGTAGGATGGAAGTAGCCTGCTTCCTGGCCGCTGTCCATCTTACAAACTCCTTTTGAAGTTCAGTACAGTGATGGTATATCACTGTACCGTCTGGCAGACAGCGTTATTTATCATAACCAGAACCAAAGACAATGCAGACACTTTCTTGTTGTCATTATAGTCATGTGTAAAAAACCTATAGTGTAATTAGTGATTTTTTTAAAATCTCACATTTCATGTTTTTTCTTTCTTTGTGGCTGTTAAACTCAGAAATAGTTTTCCTGACAATGAAAATGAAAATAGGACAATGTTTATAACAGATTATATGTTGGGAATTATTTCACTTCTAACTAATCTTCAAATCACAAAGGAGAAAATTGTTTACTTAAATATTTGTTAGCCCGAAGTCTTTGTGCACAGTGACATAATAATTATAGTGAGGGACGGGCTGGGCAAAAGGCATTATACACTGGTGGGCCTTGGCAATGCTCATAGTTTGAGACCTCACATCAGTGGGCCCACCCCACCTTCCAGTTGACCTTAAAAATTCTTATTGCACCAGAGATCCTCAATTTACTCAATCACAAGGTATTTTTTATTGCAACAGTTAATTTCATCCATTTGAATATAAAGCAGAGGGTTAAAAAACACCTTATATTTCTTCCTGTAATATCTGTTGACATTTCTGTCCTAAATTCTGCTTTTAAAATGATCATGGTGACTTTAAAATTCACTTTATTTGATTCAGGCCTTACCTCTTCCCCAGAGGGGATTTTATGTGACCACCATGCAACTTAGGTCCAAATGGCCTTGAATCTTCCTAGTATAGCTTCTGTTTAAATTTGCATAAGGAAATTGTTTAATAAAATGGCTCTGTTTTGTTGTTGATGGATATTTCAAGCCAATCTTTTGGAAAAATCTCATACTTTTAAACTTGAACTTTAAATACAGTTAAATATATTCATTATACGTCAGTGGTTCTTTAGTGTGGCTGTTCATTAGTAACACTTTGTGAGTCTAAAAATTAAAGATACCTGGACTCCACACCCAGAAAAGCTGATTCAGTAGGTCTGAGATAAGTCTCATCACAGATGTATTTTTCTTTTCCCAAGTGATTCTACTGCCTACCACTGTTTGTGAATCACTGTTACAGATTAACTGATGGAGATGAATTTCATCTTTAATTTTTCTGGTTTTTTAATCATGTGAATAGGAAAATATAAAATTGTGAAAAAGACATTTCATGAAAAGAATTGGACAGCAGAGATCTTGAGAATCTTAGACAATCAATAAAGTCAAATTAGATTTATGACATGCTAGACCCTGGTAAGCAGTGACTTCTTCTCCTTCTCCTTGTATCATCCTTGTATTCTAAAGACTGTGATGTTTGAATTTGTTTCTGGGTAATCCTTTTAAATATTGTAATATTTCAGGACTCCACCTATGAGGAAAACATTCCTTATATTTTCTCCAAATCCCTCATGTCATGATATTTGCCCCTCATTTCTCATCATCCTTGGAGGAGGGAAAAAGCTATTCTTCACTACTGGACTTTACTTCTGTCAAGTTGCATCTCAGATTTTCCTCCTAGAGACAACATATAATTTATTTGAGGACGTATGAATTCACACATATTTATTTTTTTCTGCAAATCTCAAAATACATTTATGCTTTGGTATCTTAGATAATCAGAATGAAAATTTCCTAGATTGAGGTTTGTCATTTGAGTGGCTAGAGGAGAAAATATTTTCCATTTGTGAAAATGTAGTGAGAAGCATTTAATAAAGTATACTGTTGCACTTACATCTATATTTTTTTTCCCCGTCTGTTATTTACTTAAAACAGCAGACCATTGGTGTTTACTTCTTGTTTCAACCTGTCAAGTGATCCTGAAGGGGCATGGCTTATGTATATTATTTCTTCTTTCTGCTGCATGATTTGGAATCATATGTGCTTCGGGGGGGGGGCGAGTGTGGATGGAGTGAGTCACTTAGTAACTAGTCATAATCAGCAATAAATCTACACTAAGACATTACTTCAAATCTACTTATTTGCCTTCCCCTTTGCACTCTTACAACACTGGGCTTTCCCAAATTCAGCCTGGATTATCCATTGTCTGAGTAGAGGGAGAGGATTGTTAGAATACAAATGAAAAAGAGTCAGTGTTCAGTTTTTGAGTTCCAAAATAGGCCCTTAAAACTCATTTTGAGGGCAGTCTTTGTGGGGGAAAAAAAAAGCTTTTAATTTGCCAGATCTTGGCTCTTTAAAAAAATATGAGGAAATATATCTTTATAGATATATACTGGAGTTTCTTCTATAATGTGGAAAAGCCTCATGTTCTACAAAATTATATGCTAAAATGGGAGGATATTTTTGGAAAGAATAAGATAAGACAAAACACTAAAACTTATATAACTTTGTAATCAAAGAACTAATAAAAATAATAATAATCCTAATATAAATATTAAGGTAGTTAAATCTATACTGGCCTTGGCACCTAGGGTAATAGTTGATCATTTTATTCTAAAGTTTGTGCCTCTTTCTCTAAGATAAACTTTCTTAGAGGGATTTAACTTCAATTGAGACCAGTTTTATCAAAATAAATGTGAGCCTCTGCATCAATTACTTTTTTCTAAACAAAGGAGGAAATATCTTTGCAGATTCATTTGCATTTGTAGTTTCAGCAGAGAAATTATGAAAAGCTTAGTGGTCCTTTTTTTAATTTCAAAATATTAAAGAGGTACAAATGGTTTTGTTACATGAATAACTTTTATGATGCTTAAGTCATTAGGTAAGCTTTTACCCCCCTCTCCTTTCCCGTGTTTGATTTCCAATGACTTTTACTTCTCTTGTGCCCATGTGTGCCCATCAATTAGTTCCAAATTATTACAGAATACATGTGGTATTTGTTTTCACATTCTTGAGATAGTTCACTTAGGATAATCATCTCCCTTTCATCTAATTTGCTGAAAAAGACATTAATTCATTCCTTTCTATGGATGAGTATACTATATTTTGTTAATCCACTCATGAATTGATGGGCACTTTGGTTGATTCCACATCTTTGCAATTGTGAATTGTGCTGCAATAAACATTCAAGTGCAGGTGTCTTTTTGATAAAATGACTTCTTTTCCTTTGGGTAGATACCCAGTAGTGGGATTACTGGATCAAATGGTAGGTCTACTTTTAGTTCTTTGAGAAATCTCCATACTGTTTTCCATAG
>CAUYSK010001388.1:0-11186 GCA_963575035.1 Avahi laniger | reverse complement strand
GCATTTAAAAATGCTTTAATTCCTTTGTCTCATGTTCAAAGACAGAACTATTTTGTGCTATTAAATTCTCTTGAGGGTTTGATGCCCTCATTGGTCACAAATGAGCAGTCATTATTATTACTATTTTTCATTTCTGTTTCGTTAGCTTTGGTTCATTCATTGATTGAGCTGAAGACTCATTCCACATTTTTCCTGATATTTTCATATTAACTGCCTAGAAAATCTATTACATGTGGGATACTACATATCAGAAATTAGCATTTTGATAGGTAAAAATTATAAAAATAAACTCAAGAAGTGGAACATATGAATATATAATAATATATTATGACTTGTTTTTTTTTGATGCTGAAAGTAGTTTTTATACATTTGCAAAGCATTATTGTCCTTTTTTTTTTATATTATTATTCCAAGGTATTGTGAGGGTACAAACATTCTAGTTACACTTTATGTCTTTGCCTCACCCAAATGCAGGTTAAAGGCATGCTGTTATTGCTGTTTTGTATTGACCTCATTAGCAGAATATTTCCTGGTTATCTGTTGTAAGAAATTTAGATTCATTTTCTCCATGGAGGTGAAATTAGAAATCAGCTTTCTCCTTCTACTCTTACTAATTTAATGACAGTACATCAACAACAGTTTTCTTACTTGACCCTACCTTTGCAAAGCTATTGAAAAATTTGAATCAAAGCCAATTCATTCTGTATTAATGAGGAGGTCTCTTTCAATTGACAGTGGAAAAAAAAAAACAACTCAAACTTTCTTTTATATTTTCTCATGTTTCTAAGAATTCTGTCCTGGGGACTCTTCTGTTCCCTTGCAGCTCTTCCTTCTTCTTGTCCCTCCACGCCCCCCAAACCCCACACAACTTTTATTCTCCCCTTCCCTTTCCAGGACGGACTTACTTTCCTTTGTGATAGATTCATTTTAGGCAAGCTGTCTCCATGTGGTGGCTAACATACCCTCCTGCATAGATCGTAGAGCTGCAATTCTAGAAGACACATTCCAAAATGATGTGGCATAGCAACAATCCTATAGCAAAGGCTAGATTTTATCCCAAATACCTGTAATGAATGTGTATCAAGTTACCACTGTGCCCCATTTTTCTCTACATGAACTCTTCTTTATATAGGAAAAATTTTGTAATTCCCTTGCCTAAAATAATGCAGCCCTCCTGTATACTATTAACACATTTTTCCCTTCCAAAAGAGACATAAAGCTACATCCATCCTATTACTGCATCCCAGGTCTATCTTCAGGATCTTTGAGGGGTATGTATTTGCCTTGAGCTTGATTCTGGTGTGGAAATTTCATGGTTCACTCACTGAAGGCTAAGTGTGTTTTTGGCTACCCACTCCACAGACGATGGTGTAAGAAAGAGGGGATAAATCTGCTAAAACTACCATTTAGAAAAGAGGAGAAAGGGAAATGACTTGCAGTGTTCAGGAGTTATTGGCATATACCATATTCTTTTGGACTAGAGTAGCAGGTCTTCTCCCTTCCAATAGTAGAGAGTTTACCTGGGCAGGTGTGTGTGTGTTGGGGTGTACTGACTCAAAGACTGGCAATTCCTTGTCCTTTATTTATTTGCCAGTATTTGACTTTTGAGTTTCTTTGATAAACACCTTTACAACCTAAGAGGGCTGTCTTTTTTTTTTTCTTAAAGCTTTAAGAACTTCTCCATATTAACTGTTCTAAGATACACATTTTCTTTCTTTTCACCTTTTAACATTTCTGAACTTGGAAAGTGTGTTACAATCAGTAGTGGCTTAGATAAGAAAAAATCAGGTAATTCCTAAAGCCAGTGAACATGTGAAGTCAAGGCCTGGATTCTAGAGCCTGGTGTGGTAGTGTCTTCTCTCAGTAAATGACTTGGTGTTTGGCTCACACCTTCCCGACCACCTGTGTTGCCAATGAATACCCTAAAAAGGGCAGAAACCAGTCCTACAAAAATCCCTGGTTAGAGTGGTTGGGAAGATGGTGGGACATGATAGACAAAGTCAAACAAGTTAATATACCCATTTATTACCTTTTGTATATTTCACATCTGATTATTTATTTTCGTAAGTTTCTTTCATATTCATTAATACCCTTTACATTAACAATTACATCATCTAGGATATCTACTACATTTTCTTTCACAGAACATCTCTTGGTATCCCTTGAAGAGGCACAATTAAGTTTGGATTTGATTCACGTGGTTATGATCAACTCTGGTAAAATATTTGTGTGTGCTAGTAAATTCACCAGTGCTGTCTTTATTTATAATCTCTGCTGAAGTATTGATTTGTCTTATACATGGTTTGTGTGTGTGTGTGTTTTATTTAGCATCAGCAAAAACCACATAGTCTTTTGAAAATTAAGTCTATTCTCAAACTACAGTTGGATTTAATACCTTTCCAAAGAGCAGCACTTAGACCTATTTCTGACAAATGTAACATCTTGTCTGTCTTCTCTCTGTACGGAACTATCAGTTCTGTTTTTATTTGCTGCGCCCACTTCCTTTCCAGTCTGCACTTGAGTAATTTCATGTCTTTCTGTTCCTTAAAACACACCTCTATCAAAACCCTCATCAAGAAACAAGTCTGGTATTAATTAGTTTTACTTTGCTGTGAATTAATGTCGATCCTAGTTGTGCTTTCATTTCACATAGAAACATTTAGGAGAATATTTCTCACTGAGCAGGCTAGAAGGGTAGACTTCACCCTTTTCCCCTGAACCGTGTCTAGTGAAAATACTGTTCACATCAGTTAAAAATAAAGTTGAGCTTAGAGGATGGTTTAGATGAAGATCTAGAACAGTTCTTACCAAACTTAAATCGTAAAAATTATCTAGAGCATTAAAAATACTAATTTCCTGGGTTCTGTTCCAGATTCATTGGGTCAGACTCTGGAATAAAGTCTTAAGAATGGTATTTTTAATGAACTCCCCAGGCAGTTCTTGTGATCAGGGAAGCTGGTATAAAATAAGCCAATAACAGAAGGGGGTATAAACATAAGAGAGCACAGTGAATGCCACAAGATACTACAAGACATGCAAAAGGGTAAAACTTTGATCTATCTTTTTCAAGTACATATATAGTTGCAATAATCACTGAAATTTTATTGCTTGTCTTAGAATTTCTTTCCTATATTGTAAAATTTTAATATATCCAAGAGGTAGAAGATTGTATGCTGTTTGAAACCAGAGAGAATAAATGAGACTAAATCACACAAGCTATGAATACTGAGATTCTATGGAATCTAATTATACTGCTACATCCAGATATATAAGCAATCCATTGGCTTTATTTGTCTCCTGAATAGTAACTTGACTCCAAATTTAGTGTTTCTTTGCTTTAATTTCTTCATTTACTTTGATTTTTCTAATATGAAGTTATTTCACAAATGTTTTTATTATGTTAGTAATAATAAGTAAAAATGATGAATATTATATGTGATCGTTAATAATCTTATACTATTTAATATTCCTATATTTAAGGAACACAATTAAAAGTGTTTTAACATCAACTTTTAAATTAAACCACCACCCATGTCAGTGATATTGTAATGGTTAAAATGGGTTTCTTTACATAATTTAAATAGTGTCATGTTGCAAATATCTTGGCAGAGGGATAAAACTAGGATAATCAAAGGCCTTAACAAAAGATATATTCTAAAGTATGATGGCCCCTTATTTAACTTTTTATAACCAGTATTCAAACCACTTGTAATGCCATCAAAATTTCTAATGTTAATGATTTAACTCATGTCTTTTAGATATGCTTTAAGCTGGCTTAGGTACATAAATTTTATATTCCATCTAGTCTCTGGTTTATAAATCTGTGGCCAGTTACTAGTGGCATTTCTGTTAGCCTGAGAAAAGAGACCGAACTGCTCAAGGTCTGAGATCATCCATTCTACGACTTTCCAGATCTCCTCGCGTAGGAATTTGTGAACCCAGCAAAGAGAAAGAGTTAAGCTTATTCTCCTAGTTGGCAGAAACTTTGTAGTTTAAAATTACATACTAACTCTGGTGTAGAGACACAAGAAATTATAGAGCAGACACTGTCCAGGACAACGTATAATTTAAAATGTACTAAGGAATGTATACCGCATGGCAAAGTAAGTGAAGTGCTTCTTCAAATATAAGTGTTTTGCATAGAAAGGCAGTAATTATCCACTCCTAGGGAAATGTTTGCATTCATTCTAAATCAATATTTACTATTCATTTCTTGTGTTCAACAAAACAGGGATTTAACTTTTTAAAAAATTTTAATGAAGTACTAAGACTACAATAATTCTACAATGTAATTGTCTTGCTATGAAATATTGCTAAATGGTGTTGCTATTTCAAGAAAGAGCAGTGTGAAATGGAAGGGTATCCCTATTTGTGAAATGTTGCTTTAGGAACATTCAATTCAAACTCAGCCAAGCAGGGCGACTCACCAGTTTTCAAAGATAACTTAAGCTGTCTCCTCGGTAAGGCCCTTAAACGAGGATCATTCAGATGAGTCTTTGCCTTTATATATTTTCTGCTTTCTCCTAACACACACTTCCTGGTAACAGTTGTTTCAATTCCACTGTTGCCTTTTGTGCGGGGGCGGGGTGTTTGTGTATTTGTGTGTGTGAGAGAGAAATAAACTCTTTTATAAATTAGAATTTATTTTTTTCTATAGAAAGAAAAGATTTCAACCCCCTATTCTCCGAATTCCTTTTCACTATTTAGTTCAAAAGATCATCAAGGAAAATGCCAGAGGAAAAATAAGAAAATAAGATACACGAATACTGTACTGTGAGATAAGACTGAAGGTCTCCAGCATATTCTTATTTATGGAGCTTATGATCTGATCATTCTATGACTTTTCCTTGGAATGACTACAATTTTTTTTTATTACAAAGTCCAAAAAAGAACTGGACAACATAGCAATATGTTATATTACAACATGAATATTCTTTTTCTCGGCAACAGAAACAATAATGGCTTTGTTCCAGAATTTTAGGTCAGGATCAAGCGTGTAGTGCACACCGTTGCATTACCAAAGGCCACATAAATACCCAGTTGTCTATGACCTTATACTGCTGCCTTCTACTTCTATGTGCAGTTTGGGACTCAAGATTTTATGTCACTCTTCCTTTGCTTTTTTGTTTATTTCTTATTTTGGGGTGGGGGGGCTGAGGGGATGTCTCTTTGAAAACCTCACCCTTCCCATTTTCAGATTTCATATTGATTAATATCAAATATCAAATAGTGATTTGATATTAAAATTAAATCAAAATTACATTTTCAGGTTCACAGATTCTATGGTACCCCAATATTAAAATAAGATTGAATGTAGGGGAGGAACCAAAAGTAAATTATATACCTTTACAATCTCATGACATAGCTCCTGTGGCTTCTCTGATTTTAAAATATTCGTGGAACAGCAGTGCAGATGGGTCTGTACTGAAGTTCCCCCTCTGCGTCTTCCTGCCATTCATAATTCATGCGAGCTCTTTGAGTGAATTCTTCTTTGGTATGCACTCTGGGGACAAATAGTATCATTTATGTATTGTGATTGCTACTCTATTTTATCTTTCTTTTTATTGACAAGAAACAAGGGTGTTGCTTGTAGTTATGAAAGTAAATTGGGTGTAGAAATCATCCTTCTCTTTCTGAGAGAGGTACCTTCTTTCTGCAGGAAGTGCTGTTGTAAACTGTACTGTTATAAATGGTGTGTTAGTTCTCAAGATATTCCTGTCTCGATGTATGGAACAACAAAGTGTTCCTTTAGCATTCAGGGGAGAGAGCCAATGGAAAAGCAGACAGTTAAGGACACATTCCTAAAGTCTGGAAAATCAGTGGGATGCAAAAAATGGAACTGAAGTGGAGTGGAAGGAAGCTCTTAAGGGTCATTTAAAAAACCAGAAACTGATTATTAACAGAGTTTTTACCCAAGGAACTGGAGAGGGCCAGCAAACCCATTCTACTGCACTCCAGTTAAATGTCTAATAGTTGAGATGTTTCTGCACAGCCCATAAAGGATAATGAGGAAGGCTTTGATAGCCTCAAAGAAAGTCTCTCTGTGGCCTCTTGCAAAAGCATGATCTGAGTGTAAATGGCAAATGCTTGCAGACCCCAAAATAAAGAGGGGCAATGGCCAGCTAGGTAAGACAGTTACCTTTTCCTTGAGGGAAAAATATTAATAAAAGGAAAAGATGTCAGAGTGAAACATCTGAGATCTCATTTACTTAAGTGCAGACCTTCTGGAGACTTTAAATTATCTATAATTTTATCTCTACATGACAACTATGTAATGTAGGTCAAATTAAAAATTAACCTGCATTCTTTATTTTATTGTATTGTATCTTTTGGGGATGAGGAATCATTCCTAATATTAGTTGGGGTTAAAAAATATTATTATATTAGTCCTTCCAAATTGCAGTCAGTTCTGAGATTATTTTTATGTATCTCCACTCCCCCCATTCCAGCAAAGATCGCGTTTATGAATAATTTAAAAAAAGAACATTTATGTTGAAGTATTTATATTAAGTTTGGTAATGAAAAAAAAAGCAGTTTTGTTAACTGTTCTTTTTATGGTGCCTTTGCTACTCTTAGCAAAAGTCTATTAAAAAGAGAAACCCTAAAATCCTCTCCCAAGGCACTGAGGACACTTGCACTGACCTTGTATTCACTCTTTCAGAATATGAGACACTTACAGTGAGTAAGAGTGTAGTCGAATACTTCTATTCACAGAAATATTTTGTTGTGTCGTTAATAGCCTAGTTCACCAAGAATAAAGCAATGTTTTCTGCTGGAGTGCAGGCAAGAATTGATCAATCATCAGTTACTGAACACACATTGATTGCACACCTTCTTAGCATGACACCCAAATGACTATTGAGAATTAGCTGAAGGAAGGCGGCTGCAAACAGAATGGAGAAAGGTAAGTACTCCAAGATTTGCCTTATTTCATTCATATTAATACTTTAACCCAAATTACTGTACTGCAGCAGTATGTCCAATAATGTGGCCTTCCATAAGAATCAAATAATTATGCTCTTGAACAGATGACCTGAGAAACAAAGGGGCTCTGGAAATGCAAGGAGTATGCGCAATTACTCATCAAAGCCTAATGCTTACACATACATGGACGTACAAGCTATGAGACTTTATCCTAGCACAGCAGTCCTGGGAGACCGACTGACAGATGGCAGGGAGCGGCACCGAACCTCATCATCAAGCACACCTGGACTTGTTTCAGTCTCGGGTGGGGTACAGTGCAATACCATTCACCGTTAAGTGCCTCCTCATGATTTCTTCACTATGTCACTGGTTCTCAAACTTTTTGGTCTCAGGACCCTGCTACATTCAAACATTATTGAGGATTTGCAATAATTATGTGTTCTTGCTATCAATATTAGCCTACCAGACATTAAAACTGACATTTAAAAATATTTACTCATATGCTTTTAGAAATCAACAGTAAATCCATTCCATGTTAACATAAATATGTTTTTCGTAAAAATAACTACATTTTCCAAAACCAAAAATATTTAGTAAGAAGAGTGGCACTGTTTCACATTTTAGCAAATCTCTTCGATTGTCTCCCTTCATTCAATTTGTTTTCATATTAAATACTGTGTAGCCCCTGGGAAACTCTACTGTACACCTGTGAGATAATGAGAGTAAAAAGGCAAAAACATCTTCAGAGTATTGTGTAAATTGTGTTGATTCTGCAGAATCTTCACAATGCTACTCTTACAAGATGTTGAATCCATGTGACTTTCTGCATTGCACCCATAAGATGATCTCAGTATAACACCTGGCACAGAGTAGGTGCTTTTATGTACACCTGAGTGATCGTGCAGAACATTCTCTCACCCTGGATCTCATCTCAGGATCACGTCTCTTCACCTTTGAAGAGGTTTAATGAAGAAATGGAGTTGGTGATAGAAATGCAAAAAATAGGTTCTTGCGTCTTAAGAGGAACAGAATCACATTCCTGAGACTCTGAATTTCTGTAATCCATCTGAAATAGCCAATCCTAGTGAGTCTAAAATATTTTCAGAAACATACTAGTTTTGAAACAAGTAGAATATTTATAGCATGTTGTGTGGTATGGCTGAGGTATGACTAAACGACATATCTAGAGCCTGCTGTTGTTTTATTATCTGATCATTGATGCAATATAGCACAGCCCATAAACATAAGTGCCATAATTTTCAGATATATATCACTATCTGTAAATAATCAAATTAATCTATTCAAAGTATTCAAAGTCTTAAAAAAAGCAACAAAAGTATTTTCACACACTGAAATTGGGTTTTTGATAAAGCAGGTGTTAAGATTGACACTTCTCATTCATTTGTATAGCTAATGCTTATTGATCACCTACTATGTGCTATGAAAAAAAACATGGTACAAAGAGACAGGGCTTCTGCCTTCAAATATTTTAGTCTAATGAAATCTACCCGTAAAACTTGGCAGCTAATGATACAGAGTAATGAATGCTGGGGAGAACAAAATGCTTTAAGAATGCATCAAAGAGGATGTAACCTAGTCTTGTAGGAAGAGTGAGGCTTCCTAGGAAAAGTAAAAGTGCCTTAGGAATGAATGGAATTGGCCTGGTTGGAATTCAGAAGGAACTGGGAAGATATGCCAAGTAGCAGGCATGTTGAGAGAGCACACAGTTTGTTTTCTGAGGTGAGAGAATTTCTCACGGTTGGAGTGAGGAGTGAGTCGGGCAACAAGTAAGGGGTTGGAAATGTGAATAAGGAGAAGGGAAAGGACTTGTAAAGAGTTTGCATTTAATTTTGAGGTGATTATGGAATTTTTGAAGGGTTTTAATTAAAAGATGATCACAAATAGGCTTGCATTTTTTCAAGTTCACTCTGGCTCAATTTGGACATAGAAGCCAAGACTAGTAATCAGACTACTGTGCTGATGCTAGAGAAAGGGAATGGAGGCCAACGCAGGGCAGCAGAAGAAGTACTGATGCAAAGTAGAAAAACTCTAGCGATATTGAGAAAGGTGAATGAACAGGCTTTAATGATTGGTGCAGAGGCAGGGACGGGGTGAAGAGAAAAATTTGTTTTCTTCTTAGGTTCCTAACATAAACAATTTAATACTTTCATTGAAATAGGGAGCCCAGTAGGAGGAATATACTGGTGCATATATGGGGGAAAGATAATAAATTCGGTACTATTGAGATATCCAAGTGGAGATTGTTGAGTATTATGTGGCATCTATGGAATCCAAATCCATTAAACTGTGAAATCCATTAGATCAAAGATTCATGGCATTATGGAGTTCAATTATGGAATCCACTAGGCAAACTTCCATTAGATGGAAAACCTTGCCACTTTGCTTCTTATCGTTATCCTAATATATGTATATAAGTATATATTTATGTGTATACATATATGGTCTATTATATATCTGATGCATAATAGAAGTTCACTAAATATTTGTAGAATAAATGAGTTAACAAATAGCATGAATAAAGAAATATGAAGGTCAGGGGAGAGATTTTGAATGGCTACATAGATTTGGAAAGTTATTAGCATATGGATGATAGCTAAAGTCAAAGCAGTGGTTGCAATAATCCCTGTAGATAATGTAGAGTGAAATGAGAAACGACATTAAAAAGTATCCAAAGGAATTACAATATATTAGTAACTTAAAGAATAGACAGAAGAAAATGAACTTATAAAAGCTATCAAAAAGATGAGCCAGAGAATTGTAAATTATATAAATCAATGTTCTTTTTATAAGCAACAGTGGCTGACTATCTTGAACAAAATTTAAATTTATTGAAGAATATCTGGAGATAACAGAAATGAAGAGTATACGGAGATTCAGATTTGGAAAACAGGTATGACCTGTATGCAATGCAGAAGAAATTGGGGGATCTATTGTCACTGCCTGTGCACGAACATGGTCTCTAACTGTCCCTACATCCTGACTTGATCAAGCTATAAAGTGTTAGAAGAAAGTATCTGATTATCTGAGCCTGCTTACAGCACTGCCCCTTGTGCTGGGGAAGAGAGAAGAAGGTTTTGTCCCTTCAGTTTCCATAAGGGGAAGCAAACATCACCTTACACCAAGACGTCACACCAGTGGAACATTTCCCCTAAAGGAAAGTTGAGATGACAATAGGAGGGGGAGGGGGTGGATGCTGGGTTGAACAAAAAGTGACAATGATCATCATGACAAATGATAGAAAACTGTGGCGATCTGCTAAATACAGATAAATTTGGATAAAAGATAAAAGCAAAGTCCAGTTCATTGATAGTAGCAACAAGGAGTCTGTTGATACCTTAGGTAAGAGCAATATGAGTAGAGTGAGTAGAGTGGTAGTGTTGGAAATCAGCCTGGAATAGGTTGCAGAGAAAGAGTTGGGTGAAAGAGTAGAAATAATTAGTGTATACAGCTCTTTTAAGAAATTTAAATTATAATAAAACAAAAGTAACTTTGTTTTATGATTTGGAAAATTTGGAATGGTAGGGAAAACAATTCACCCTTAAGTAGGGATTTTCTAATTCTGATGGTCAGGGTTAAGTCTATTAAAGATTTCAAGACCACAGATGAGTTAATTTCTATATCTGAGCAATTATCCATACACTGGAATCCCTTGCTCTTTTTGCAAGACACCTATAAGGTACACAACTCTGTGCTTTCCCTTTGCCCCTTAAGGACTTGGTCACATGATTTATCTGTTTAATGCCTCAATGTATCATGCTGTTGTGCTTAATATTGCTGTCTTCATAGTTAGAATTCACTAGGATTGCTACTTAAGAAGGATTACAGAAATCCAGAGTGCCAGATAAATAATTCTGTTTCTCATAAGGATCCGAAGAACTAGGATTTTAAGCACATTGGGGGCAGGGAGCTATTTTAGTACCTGCCATGATATTGGGCACAAAATAATGCCCATGCTCTGGGAATACTGATTGATTAGTTTATTAATTTTTGAGAACATTGACTAAAATGACATTTACTTATAAATCTTCACAAGAAAAGAGATATTTTTGTTTTCCTCCTTAAAGTTTCATTTGATATATCTTTTGTTTTCTTTTTTTTTTTTTATTTCAGCATAATATGAGGGTACAGATGTTTAGGTTACGTGTGTTGCCCTTGCCCCCCCTCCCTCCCTCAGTCCAGGTTTCAAATATGTCCATCCCATTGCGTGGTGCACATTGCACTCTTTGTGTACACATATACCC
>CAUYSK010001387.1:0-67880 GCA_963575035.1 Avahi laniger | reverse complement strand
TTCTTATCTATATTTCTGATTAATTTTTAAAAGAAATTTTGAAGATGGGAAATCACTAGGTCCATGATACTCATTTTACAAAAACCTAAAAAACAACTAATTTTTCCCTCCTTATTATTAAATAAGTGATACTTTATTTTTATTAATAGATTAAAAACTACATAGAAAAACAAGGAAAAATAGACTAGTGCCCCTCTCTGTTAACAAAGATAATTGCAGATAATATTTGAGATTTATCTTCCAGTTGTTATATATCACATTTAAGTATATAGTGCTTCTGTCTTATACTTCGCATATTATTTTTTAATTGACAAATAATAATTATATATATTTATGGAGTGCATATTGCTTTACAGTTTGTTCTTTTCACTCAACAATTCTTTATGTCTGTAAATCAACTCTTTACATTTTTTGTTGTATATAAACAATGTTTTGTTATATGAGTGTATCAGCATTTATTTAACCAATTCCTTATTGGACACTTAATAAACAATTTTAGAACTCTTGACTTCTAGATAAGCTTTTTATTTATCTGACTGAGCTTTAGAATCATTTTCTTAGTGCCACTCAAAAAACCCCATTGGGATTCCCATCAACATTTTTATTAATTCCATTGACATTTTTGTTTAGATGTAGTTATTCTCTACAACCAGGAATATAATATGTCTCTCCATTTACTCAGATAATTTTGTGTATCTTTGAATGTCATTATATGTTTTATTATTGTTCTTTTTTCATGTATACTTGTAAATATTATGCGACATACTGTAGAAAGCAGGTACCACTGTGCCTGATTTAGTGCTGCAGTCATAGTTAACTCTTGATTAATATTTTAGGATGCTGGTGATAATAGGAAACTTAAAGGAGTGAGATTAATCTGCCTGTTTCACTCAGGCAACTGAGAAACTATGGTGACTCAATTTAAACATTGTGACTCTCTGATTCTTATTTCTGAGGCTTCTAATATAGTTTTATTGTTGTTGTCAATAGATATAATGAACAAGTTAGCTGTGCTCATCTTTACATGTTGACATTATTTTCTCAAACATGATTGCTATTGTTTACAACCTTACAATTTTAAAAAATGAAATCTGATTTTAGCATATTTGAAAAATAAGTCAAATGTTTCTAGAAGACTTTATTATATAAATGGCTAATTCAGATTATTATTTTGTTACCAAAGTGTTACCAGTAAATCTCTCAGGGTAATGGAATTACAGATGGATTTTATATTCTCATGTTTTTCTCTATTTTCAAATTTTTTCATAGTGAACAAGTATTACCTATATAATGCATATTTACATTTAAGACTAAAAAAGTATTACTTGCTTTTTTTATAAGTAAAGAAGCACAACAAAGGGAAACTTCTTGTTTTCAAAACTCTTAGTATGGCAGCGTATGGTGGCCCGCCTTATCCACAGAGGATACATTCCAAGACCCCAGTGGATGTCTGAAACCACAGATGGTATCCAACCCTATATATACTGTGTTTATCTCCTATACATGCATACCTGTGATAAAGTTTAATTTATAAATTAGGCACAGGAAGAGATTATAACAATAACAATAAAATAGAATAATTATAACAATATGCTGTAATAAAAGTTATGTCAATGTAGTTTCTCTCTTTTTCTTTTTCTCAAAACATCTTGTACTGTACTGAAACAGTAACTGAAACCTCAGAAAACAAAACCATGAATAAGGAGGGGACTACTGTAGTCCCTTGTGATTGACGCTAATTATTTTATGACATCTTTTTTTAATCATGAAATTTATAGCATTAGTTTCTCTGAATTTTCCTTCAACTTTTTGATTTAAATCTACTATTCTGAAAAAGTGAATATTAAACATTTTTGATTTGTGATGTTAATTGATAATATTTCCACTGTTGAGTGTTTTTGTAACCTGTCTGTTCTTAGAAAAGATATATTTGTTTCTCCTGGAAAGAAGCCCAAACTTTACTTTAGTAGTAGAGTAAATATCGCTTCATTATGTTTAGCAAAAAATGCCAGCAAATGCTAGTATCACTGAGTGTTAAGTAACTTATAATTGATGGTGGTAACCCAAGCACTTCAGACCAGGGTTTTCCTTAACTTCTTCACCCCACATTAATACATCTAGGTATTAATGAGTATTTTTCAGGTGGTACGGTTATAAAAAGCAAACATGACGTAAAATAATTGGTTTAGTAATAAAGCTTTATATTATAGGATCCACCTAGGAGGAATACCTTTCATTCTTTCTGCATGCGAGTTAGAGCAGGGAACATCACATGCTGGGAACATCACAGAGACTTTTCAAATTGCATCAGAGGTCTGTGCACAACTTCTACAGTGTAGGGGAAAAGAACTTAGAAAAGATACTGACATATTAAAATGAAACTTTGAAACTGATATTTGTTTCCCACAAATTCTTTGTTGTTATTGTGTAGATAATTTAGAGAAAAGAGAAATTATCACAGCATATTATATAGCAAAAGAAAATGAGCTAGTTATAGGACATCACTAATTTTAATAATTGTCGGTTAATCCCCCAGATAAATTTAAATCACTTTATAGGGTGAGCAGGGTCATATTTTTGTGTTTTTGTAATTATAGTTTTAGATGAAGTGTAACCCTTTTATTCCTTATTGATTTTTTTTCTTTTTTAAAAAATTTTTTTTCAAGATATCTCAGACTGGCAGAGACAAATAAGAGGGCCGGCAGGAAAGGCTTCCTGGAGGCTTCCTGTGCTCATCCTCCCTTAACGAGTTGAAGTTTGCCTAATACAGGAAGGCTGAGAAAGCTTTGGTGAAGAGGGGGACCAGCACATCCTTTGGTGTGTCCAGAGCAGAGGGTACATGCAGTGAGGCGGCAGGAGGGGAAGTTAGAAGGTGGAAACACGAGTTTGGGTTCAGGCACAGGGGCTCACACCTGTAATCCTAGCATTTTGGGAGGCTAAGGAGGGAGGATCACTTGAGGCCAGGAATTCAAGACCAGTCTGAGCAACATAGCAAGATCCTCATCTCTACAAAAAATAATTTAAAAATTAGCTGAGCATGGTGGTACACACCTGTAGTCCCAGCTCCTCAGGAGGCTGAGGCAGGAGGATCACTTGAGTCAAGGAGTTCGAGGTTACAGTGAGCTATGATGACACCACTGCACTCTAGCCCAGACAACAGAGCAAGACCCTGTCTCCAAAAAAAAAAAAAAAAAAGGAGTTTGAATCTTATCCTTTGTACAAGGCTTGCTGTCGGGTTGATTTGGGGTATGTTTCTTTTTGGTTAAAGCAAATTTCAAAATAAAATATTGCACGTAACCAGTTTTCTTCGAAAAGTCTGGGACTTTCAAAAGAATTTCCAGGTATTGAGTACCAAGTTGGTCAACCAAACAGGAAACTGCCCTTAGAAAGCCTGGTTGTTGCCAGAGGCACCCTGCTAGTACTCTTTTCCAGGTGTGTCGGGTGGCATTGTATGTAGCACAGAGTCAAAAATAGATGAAGTAGCTGGACTTATTCTACTTACTTTTAAGTGTCCAAAAGGTTGATCTTTGCATGTACTCTAGTTCATAGCCTTCTCTAAGAGGCTGAGGCCAAATTGAATTTATCTGGGAACCTGCCACATCTATAAATGCTACACAGAGTAATAAATGGGACGTTGACTTCCAAGAATTGGTGACAGTGCACTTCAGTTCCTAATTTAGAGTTCATGAAAATTATCCCTTGACAAACAGGATTGCAAAAAAGGAAAGCCTATTAGATGGATTCATCTTTTGACAAACTAATTTATACAAATGGTGCTGGAGCAAGTCAAGGTGGGGGATGAGTGGTTGAATGAATGAATGAATGCAGATGGCAAGTGTTTTTGTGTTCAGAGGAAGAGGAGATGACTGAGCCTAGAGCATATCATAAATGTTAATTTGTCCCACCCAGTAGACTTGGCTTCTTGAAGTGGGGACTACATCTTAGTCATTGTTTTACATCCTTGGTGTTGAGGGACATGCTGGGCACAGAGATGGGGAAGGCTTTGAGGAGAGGCCTTGATACAGTCGTCCTTGTGAGAGTGCAGTTCTAGGGTAACAGAGGAGAGAGGATTATGCCACCACCACAGAGTTAGGAATGCAAGTGGAAGTTTACAACAGTGTTTTCAGACTATGGGCCTCATTCCTCAATGGGTTGTGAAGTCAATTGAGTGAGTGGTAATCAGCATTTTTTTTAAAAGGAAGAAGTTAGGAAATGTCAGAGTGTGTCCCATATAATAGAGGTAAGTTTGGCTTTTTTAATGTAACTTTTTTTTCAGGGTTAAATCTGTACAGACAGATATGCATGTATGTATACCGGATTATAATAAAAATGTGTTTCTAGTGGGTCATGATCAAAATTGAACTACAATAGTTTAGGAGAAAATTTGAACTACAGTAGTTTAGGAGAAAAGTAGATTAAAGTCTTCATTTAATGAAGCATTACTCTCTTCCATGTGTGCAGAGTACTGTGGCAGGTGTCCGTAGCAGGGGAGAAAGCAAAGGTGACTGTGACAAAGCTCTCCCTGCCGCCTCTAGACCAGTGTGGGGCTCGGGATCCACGTCACAGCATCTGGGAGAAGCGCCCACTCCTTCACCCTTACCTCTCCGCGGGTGAGGGGGAGACTGTGCGCCTCCCCAGGAGGGGATTGTTGTGGTTGCAGCCTGGCCCCTCTCCGCATCCCCGTTGCTCGGCCCCCTGTGGGAGGAGGATGAATGGCTTGACTCATGGGCAGCACCAGGAAGAGTCTGACACCCCAGGGCCATGTAACAGTGCACGGAAGAAGGCAGGCCTGGAACCAGTTGCTGGGGTCTCTTTATTAAAATATTACAAAATTGATTTTATTAAAAAGTAAAGAATAGTTTAGAGTTTGGAGGCTCCTTGCAGCTGTCAGGGCTCCTCACTGATGGGGTCTCATGGTTGGGATTTCTATAGGGGTGGCATTGGCCATGGTAGGGAGCCCCATGTGGACCTCAGGCCCAAGTTCCATCTCCAACACTATCTACCAAGGAGTCCTACACTTTGGGGAACATAAAGATGATGCTAAGTCTGTTCCTCAACTCGTTAGAACCCTAAGAGAGAGTAATGCTCCGTAATTGCTAACAAGCGCCACTGGGAAATGTGCTTGAAAGGCCAGATCCTGATTCTTCATGGCTGCTCCCATCACCTTTGGCCTTTGCATGTGTACAGCAGAGAACCCTTTTACACATTCAGGGGGCTGGGTGCGACTGTGAAGACGTGTGAAGGAATTTCTTTAGTAGGCACAATGGGTTCCAGTGTGACAGGGCGGACTGGCCGGGAGTGGCTGAAGTGTTTTCATAAGTGGAATGGCAACCAGTAGTGACCTATAGTTAAAATATTTTCTATTCTGTGATTGGTCTGTGAGGGTGTTTAATTGCTATTGACATTGCTTGGATTTTGCGGAAATTAAGTTTTCTGGTTTTGCCACCCTTCTGGCTTAGAAAACTTGAAACGCTTTTTAACTCCAGATGTGACTTAAATATGTCTTAATTCCATCTCACCAACCAGAAGATGGTGCTGTTGTGCTGGGAACCAGTCTGCCTTTCCAATTTAAAGTAAAACTTGATATATTTAAATGCTTATTCATGCTAAGGAATGCAGACAGATTTAGCGGTCGGATTCAACAGTGGACTCCTCCTGCAGTATGGCAGCACAGAGAAAGCATGGAACATTCGTGGGATCAAACCTTCAGAGTCTGGAGCTAGAGAAGCCTGGCACAGGGGCCCTTCCTAGGTACTTGCTCAGCGGCACCTTTGCACTCAGGATGAAGTGACGCTCCTGTAGGAGTCACATTGAAGATGTCTGTTAAATGATCTGTGAGCAGGTTTCCATGATTTGGTTTAAAGATTTATGAATAAAGATGAGAAAAGTTTCTGTGAAGAGAAAGGTTTTTTTTCTTCTTTTCTTTTTGGAAAAGATCTGAGTACCTAGAAGAAAACTCATGAATCCACTTTATAAGAAATACTTACAAATTAATCATTAATAGTTGATTGAATACTCAACTAAAATACCCAAGTAATCTCTCAAGTTATTTTAGCCACTTGAAGGAAACCCAGTTGGTATGATGGACTTGGAGTGAAATTGGTGGTTTTTCATTTCACCTCTTGGAGCCCTTAGGTATAAAATGGAATTGAGAAAATCCACTTTACAGGGCTCAGACAAATTAAAAAAGGTAATAAAGGTAAAGTTATTGACACAATGCCTAGCACTAGCTACTCAGTAAATGTTCACTTTCCCCCCACCTGACCCCATTCAGAAATCCAGACATTAAAGTGTTACAAAATTGATTTTATAAAAAATATGCACTGCTGCATCATGGAGACTGAGAATAAAGCTCTCGGTGTTTATACGATCAGTTTGCAGAGTACTTGCAGGTAAAATCTTCTCCTGTCTGCACCTTTTGAACAAAAGACAAAAGCTGCTGCCAAGTGATTTTTAATTGTCTCTTCTTTTCTCTTCTGCGGCTTCCCACAGCTAGGCTGCTGTTCTAATTAATGTCTTACCAGTGCAGTCAGGGGGTCTCCTTCAGATCCTCTCGGGGTCCCACTTCACCAGTTACTAGAGCAGCTTTCTGTTATAGAGGTTAGCTTTTGAATAGGTTCATAAGTGTCATGAGGATTCCACAGACACAGAAGCTGATCACTATAAGGTAAGTTCAGACTTGTTAGGTCTATGGATTTATTCTCAGACTCAGTTTGGAAAGCTGGTTTGGCCATGGTTTTAAAAGTACAGAGTCAGTCCTCATTATTCACAGATTTTGTATTTGTGAATTCACCTCATTAAGTTTTTTGTAACCTCAAAATCAGTACTCAGGGTGCTTCCGTGGTCATCGACAGACATATGCAGAGTTGGGAAAATTCTGTGTGGCACATGTTCCAGCTGAGGTTGAACAAGATGGTGCTCCACCTTCTTGTTTCAGCTCTCATACTCTAAACAAGTGTCCTTTTCACATTCTTTTTAGTGCTAGGTTTTTTTGAATTTTTGTCCTTTTTATTGGTGATTTTGCTATTTAGAATGGCCCCAAAGCATAATGTTGAAGTGATATCCAGTGTTCCTGAACATAAGAAGGATGGAAGGTGCCTTACTAAGAAAATATGTGTTAGATAAGCTTTGTTCAGGCATGAGTTATAGTGTCGTTGCCTGGGAGTTCAGTGTTAATGAATCAACAATATATATTAAATAAGATGTCTTTAAACAGAAACACACATGAAGCAATCTTATATGTTGATGCACTGATGAAAATGTGACCAGAGGCTTTTAGGAACCTAATCTTGTATTTTCCTGATAATAATGGTTCAGTATTTGCTAATTCAGTGTTCTTGATATCAAAAAGAAAAAATTACAACAAACTTAGTTTAAAGATCTTAATTTGGCTTATTTGTAATTCTAGAATCAGGTGATACCTCATTGTGTAACATTAGTGTTCCTATGAGCTGGGCAGAGGAGGTTGGTTTTATAGATAGAGAAGGGCTGAAGAAAGCAGAAACAAAGAACAAAAAGCAGATTGGTCATTTCAAAGTTACTTTCCTTGTAAAGGTTAAAGCAGAGGGAACTCCCTTATCATGCCAGCTAAAACTGGCTTGTTTAGGGATTTGGCTATTCTCCTGATTCTCTGAAGGTCACATAGCAACTTCATTTCAGCTTAATGACATGGAACTTAGCACAAGTGACTCCATTTTAGTTTGGTCTGTTGGGCCTAGTGCAGGAACGCAGTCCAAACCATTGACCTCCTATAAATTTTATTTAACAATGGAGTCTTTATAGGATATAACTGCAACAAGACTTGAGTATATGTTGCTTTCTGCCTTCCTTCTCTGGCGTGTTTGACCCAAAGATGTTTGGGGAAAGGATTCTTGGGCTGCCTACTTTTTATTTGTTTTTAAAGGAGCGGTACCTATCTCAGAAACTCAGGAAAGTCATTCTGGTTCTTGCCAGACAAGAACAGTGCTGCCAAAACGGGCTCACCGCAGGGCGGCAGAGCCTCTCCTAGTCCAGCAGGCAGCTCTCCCATTACCCTGGCACAGTGGCCATAGACAGCGCCACGTGCCGGATGATTAGGTGAATGGAGACATAGGGTACAACTGTTGAATTTGACTTTAATCGAAAATGGCATCTGTATTCTTTTCTCAATTACTAATTTTCTGCAGATGAATCCTTTTAATGTGAATCACCACTTTAACTTCTCCTTTGTGTTACAAGGTTTGAGAAAATCAGGGATGTGTGGTTTACTTTGCCAGCATCTTCGTTTCAGCTGCGTTTGAACTTGCATGTTGGCCCCTTTAGAAGGAAATGGGCCCGAGATGGGAGAGGAGTAAAATGCAGTGGACAGCTCATTTAATTCTTTAGACGGGCACTTGGAAAAAGTCACATGGAGCAAATTTGGTTGAAATCACCGTGAGAACGCTCAGTATCCTTTTATGCGTCTGTCTTTTCACCTCTGTACCTATGACACTTAGTACAATCTTCTGGTAGAGCCTACAATTAAGGAAAGTGTTGCTTTTAGGTCTGTTGAGCTAATTGAATCCCTAGATTCACTGAGTGGCTCTGCCCTGTCATTTGCCAGCAGGGCCCCTTTGCAGGTGGGTGATAATGAAGAAAGGATGCCAGGAACGTGATTGATGTGCTGGGGGACAGGGTCCTGCACCGCAGCAGAGCGCCCAGAGGCAGGCCACTGCCTTCACTCATCCGACTGGAAGCTTGTTCCACGGTCTGTGCCTGTTTGCCGTGCTGACTTTCATTTGACTGGTGTGTTTGTGCACCCCGCCTCGCTCTGAGAGTAATTTGGTGCCCTGCCCTGCTGTCTCAGACAGGTTGTCCCTTTTGTGGCCACTGCATTGGTGGTCACAAAATACTGTATCAGTAGTAAGTGGTGGAAATTTACGAGTCTTGGACAACTTCAAACCAAGCTTCTTGAGTTTTCCAGACACATCTTTATCTTTCACATGGGAGGGGGTCATCTGTTTCATTTCTTGGCAAACAGCCTTTATCCCTTGGTGCATTTACTTCCTCATCTGCAAAGGGTCACATTTAGTGAGAGTGACTTAAGAGCTTAATCTGGGTGTTACTCTCAGAGATCTTCCAACTGAAATTCCGTTGTGAGATTATCCGTAAGTATTCTGGATAACGTCAGAGAAGCAGAAACAAGGAAATACTTCATTTAACACCCCCCATGTTTTTGAGTAGTAATAGTAGTAATAGTAGTAATAGAGTGTTTTAAAATCTGTCATTGTTTGAATCCTTCTTCTTTTTCATGAAATTAGATCCTCCTTCCTCCCCATTGCATATGCCGTGTTGGGCTATATCGTTTAAAGGAGACATTCATCTTGATATACAAATGAAGTAGGAGTTTCATTTTATACGTGTGATACTACAGTGTTGTCTGGTAATAGAAAGATTTAACGGATCCAAAGGAGGAAAGATACACATAAAACCGTGGAGCAGGCTCCGAGTGGCACTGATGGCTCTGTTTTGTTGATATTAACTACTTGGGGAAAGTTTTACAAGCAGGTACTAACTCAGTCTTAATATTGCTTCAGAGACATTTTAACTGAATAATGTTTAGGAAATTATATTTAGGTGGAGATAAAATATTTTCAGTAAATTATTTAAGTAAATTTAAAGAGTTTCCCCTAAATTTTCATTAGATTTCTAATTTTAGTTGGGAGAAAATTTCACCTCCTTGTCCTCCTTCCCCCCTTAAGTGCTCGCAAGCAGTGTGAAAGTGATTATGTAAGAGCTTGATCTTTGTCTTCTTATCTTGATAAATCAAATACTCATAATGCTGTGTTTTAGCAGTAGCAGTGAGGAGCTGCCCCTAGGAGGAAAGATCTTTTTCATAATGCATGTTTGGACAGGAAGGTGTACCTGGTAATGAATCTAAACTGCCAGTGATGGACCAAGGGTACTCGAACATACTGGTTTGCCTTCAGGCCTCAGCTCTTCTTTGAGAGCTTACCAATAAGGAAAAACAAGACAAAGCATTCATAATCAGGCAGTTGCCTTAGGAAAACAACAGTTCGTGAAATGTTTTAAGTGCCTTAGGCTAAGAAAAATGAAAATTTTAGTGAAACTCACAGGTCAGAATCAACTACAGTCATGCGCTGCATAATGGCATTTCAGTCAATGAGGGACTGCATATACCACAGTGGTCCCGTAAGATTATGGTGCCATATTTTTACTGTACCTCCTTCCTATGTTTAGATATGTTTAGGTACACAAATACTTACCGCTGTGTTATAGTTGCCTACGGTATTCAGTACAGTAATGTGCTGTGTAGGTTTGTAGCCTAGGAGCAAAGACTATATCGGAAGGTCTTACGGGACCACTGTGGTATATGTGGTCTGTCATTGACCGAAATGCCATTACATGGCGCGTGACTGTATTTAACAAATATTCCAAATGGAAAGCACAGACATTTCTTCGTTGGTGTGAACTGATGTTCAGTGGTTCCGTGTGTTTATTTACTGATGTGTGAATCTGTACAGGTTTTACATGTCAGATATTTGCTGGGCTGGAGGATCAGGCAATGGGGGGACCTGCAGGTCTTATTAGCACTTTCAGGAACCCTTGATTTGCTTTTAGAGAGTGCTGCAAGAGATTGAGTTTGGGGATATGTTTGCTCTGTTATTGTTTGAACTCCTAATCCCCCAGACTGTGGAAGTTGTGAGGTAGCCAAATCTGGTTCGTATCTTAGCCGATGCTTAGACCTCCTCTTAATTATATTGAGAAAAAATGAGAGGAACTTACTCTACTGTCTTTCAAGTACTCTATTTTACTTTGGTTTTCATATGAAAAAGAAAAGGGACTGTTTAGGTTTGCCAAAGTGTATGTTATAGCAACTCTTAATGGAGCTGAAAAGCAGTGAAAATGAAAGTGATGTTCTGATGAATCTTTTACCTTAATTAAGCTATTTGGAGAAACTAGAAAATTAAAGGGTAAAGCATTGTGGCACAGATACCCAGTCACCAGAGGGGCAAATACAATGTCTGTAGTGATGGGAGTCTCCTCAGTGCTCTGACGCGTGTGGGTAGGGACAGGGCAGAGCCAGCTGCAGTCAAGGCTGTTGATTTAGGTGAACTTTTTATTGCAGAAAAATTTCACAGATACACACACCATAAAGAAGAATATAGGCCAGGTGCAGTGGCTCATACCTCTAATCATAGCACTTTGGGAGGCTGAGGTGAGAGGATCTCTTGAGGCCAGGAGTTCAAGACCTGAGCAACACAGTGAGACCCCATTACTACCAAAATTAAAAAGTTAGCTGGGCATGGTGGCACATGCCTGTAGTCCCAGCTACTCAGAGGCTGAGGCAGGAGGATCACTTGAGCCCAGGAGTCCAAGGCTGCAGTGAGCTATGGTTGTGCTGCTGCACTCCAGCCGAGGTGACAGAGCGAGACCCTATCTCTTAAAAAAAAAAAAAAATATAATGACTCCCATTGACTCCCCTCCCTCCCCTTCAGTCACTATTATGGCTGATCCTGTTTCATCTCTACAAACACCTGCTCACTCTCTTTTTTGTTTTGAGGCATATTCTAGGTCCATGTCATATTCCCTGGTAAATATTTGTATGTATCTTTCAAAAACAGATGCTTTTTTTCAAAAACATAGACACAACATTATTATTGCTCTTAAAAAAAAAATCCTTAATATCCTAAACTGTTGACAGACTGCTCAAATTTCGAGTTACCTCACAAGAGTCATGAGTTTTGTCTTTTTCCATTCAAGTCAAGATCCATATAAGAACCACACATTGTGATTACTGAAATGTCTATAATGTCTCTTAATCTCTAGGTATGTCTGTCTGCCTGGCTTATAGTTTGTCTCTCATTTATTGAAGAAACAGGGTCATTTGTCCTATAGAATTTCCTACAGTCTGGATTTTACTGATTACATCCATTCCCCTCCCTCCATGTAGCTTTATATGTTCTTCTGTCCTTTTTCATATGAACTGGTTGTTAAAGCTAGAAATTTGATCTGAATAAGATTTGATTTGTTGAGGATGCAAGACTGCTTCATAGGTGGTTTTGTGTTCTTCCATCAGGAAGCACATATGATATCTAGTATCTCTTCTTTTTGTGATTTGTTGGCTGTTAGTGCTCAACCTAGATCCATTATTTCATTAGAGGCTGCAATATGGTGATATTGTAATTCTAGTATTCCTTTTCCTTTTATTTGTTGGAATAAATCTATAAAGAGAAACTTTCACTTATCTGCTACATGGTTGGCAAATGGTATAGGAAAAGCAGAATTTATGTTTGATTCCTTCCTTTACTACTTTTTTAAAAAGTAAGTTGATTTTCTAGTGCTGGACAGTGGTAACCAGTCAGTTAGTATCATTATGGATTTGTGGACATAATGGCGAAGAGGCATTTATTATATGATTCAGTCTGTTGCAGTTTTGACCCCTGCTAATGCTCCAGTCATCCCAGCTTTGCAAATAAAAGCCTCTTTTGGTTGGCCAGTGAGTTCTTTTGACTGGCCCTCAGATATGACAGGATATTCCAGACTCATCTTGTACATTTGCTGTCCCAGACCTGGAATCAGTACTTATCCACAGAACTCTGGTTATTTTTCAGAGTTCCCTTGAAAAGGGTGTTTCAAGACCACAGTTGGGGTGCTTGAGTGCTCATGGTACTGGTTTGGTCATTGTTTCTGAGCCTCTACAATAGAGAGAGCTAAGAAAATTTTCTTTCTTTCTTTCAGATAAAAACACAACATGAGTTCAAACTGATATTTCTGATTCAACATCAGGACTACAGGTTTTTTACAAATTACAAACCCCTTTCGCCTTACATATATATATCTTCTTTCTCCCATGCCAAAAATCCTAGTTCTCAATGACACTGGAAATGGTAGAAATAGAATATCACATAATTATTCAATTGCTTTGTCACATGATGCATGCCCAGCAGTCTCAAGAATAACAAAACCAACGCCGTCACCACCAGTATAATAATTGAGACTAGTTTAAGATTTGTCTTTCGCAGTTCTTTTCGCCTGAGGGTGTCTCCCTTGAGGGATGCACAATCTGATAGCTCTGTTTTAAAGCTTTTTGAAACAGTTCCCTCTCTGTGAGCTTATGCCCCCAAATGGAGTCATTTAGGTTCATTTGTTTTTTTAATTTTCAGTTCTTAGAGATCACTTTTTAAAACATAATTTGTTTTGTAATTATTTAAAATATTACCATGCGTCCAAAATCATATTTTAAAAACCAGGTATACTGTATTGGGAAAAGTCTAGTTTTTATTCCTATCTCCTCTAACCTGTTCTCTCCCTCTCCTTCTGAGTAACTATTTTTAAAAATTTTGTTTATGCTTCATCCTTCCATTGTTTATTTTTCTTAATATAAACAGATAAGTATACATATTTATATTCTTTTATTTCTTAGGTAAATTGTAATGTGCTGTATTTACTTTTTTTTCTACTTTGCTCTTTTTGGTTGTTGTTGGGATAGGGTCTCACTCTGTTGTCCTGGCTAGAGTGCTGTGGCATCATCATAGCTCACTGGAACCTCCAATTCCTGGGCTCAAATGATCCTCCTGCCTCAGCCTCCAGAGTAGCTGGGACTACAGGCATGTGTCACCACACCCAGCTAATTTTTCATTTTTTGTAGAGACAAGTTCTCACTGTATTGCCCAGACTGGTCTAGGACTCCTGGCCTCAAGCAGTCCTCCTACCTCAGCCTCCCCAAATGCTGGGATTACAGGTGTGAACCACTGTACCTAGCATCTACTTTGCTTATTTTATTATTTTACAAGACTTTCAGGAGATCACTTTGTAGTAGTACTGACACGGGAAAGTGACTCCCAATGTTGGGAGCCACTTGAAGTCCAAGTGAGTCCTTGGCTTCATGCAAGAAAGAATCCAGAAGCAAGCTGACAGTATAAAATGAAAGCAGGTTTTATTCAGAAATTATAGAAAGTCTACTCCACAGACAGAGTAGACACTAGTTCTCCCTGTGGAGGAGGACCGGCCCCATGGTTCCTTAGACCCCTCTAAGCAAACAGCTTAATTATAGACTAACCAAGAAGAGGGATATTCATGTTATTCCTTGAGATGGGGTGGTGTTTTTCTGGAATTAGGGTGACGCCCCCCTTTTGACTACATATGGTCAAACAGGAAGTATGGCATCAGGTGAATGATGGGAATGGGAGGTTTTCTTAGAAACTTTTATGGTAATGAAGTATATAATGAAGCTGTAAGGTCAAGAAGCAGTCAATTTCTCCACCATCTTGGCTCTTACCTGTTGGAACTTGCGCTGCCTCCATCTTGTTTTGATCAGAGTAGCTTGAAACTTCGTTTTGAGACTTCCAGACTCAGTTAAACAATTCCTGCCCAATTAAGCCATGCCCGTAGCAATGCCCAAAGCAGTACGTGCCAGTTTCCTGTCTCATGACCACAGTAGTAGCACAGCATAGTGTTGGATTTTGCTTTGCTAGCCAATCTGAAATTTCTTTCTCTTAATAGATGAATTAAACCCTTTTAAATTTGTTGATATGGCCAATATGTTTTGCTTTGGTTCTCTCATTGTTTTGTATTATATATGTATACAAATCTTTTATATGAGTAGTCTTTATGTGGTCTATTTCATTTATTCTTTATCCCTTCTAATTAATGTGTTCTTTGTTTTTGTTTATTGTTTTTGTGGGATTTTTTTTTAAGAGCAACTTAAATTTTTGTTCTAAAGGCTGCCATATTCTAACGCCACTATATAATAATACCTTAGCCACCTCCCTTTTTTCATTGTCTGTTAGTTCCCTACTTGGAGGAATATTGAAATTAGTTAACAACCCCACTCCTTTAACATATGGTTTGGAAAAATACCCTTTTATTTCCAGTGTTCACTATAAGGCAATCAACAAGCATATTCTACTTTTCATATGGCCTTCCCATTCTTAACCTCATTTTTTGGTAGTTGCTACTTAACAACCACCCTAAACATAGTGATATAAAACAATATTTATTATTTCTCCCAATCCTGTGGGTTGCCTAGGTGATTCTTCTGGTCTGTGCTAGGCTGGCTGGGGCGAATCACCTCATTCACATTTTCAGCATCTCAGCTGGGAACACCGGGGCAGTTGGAGCCTCTCTCTGTGTGGTCCCTCATGCTGGAGATGGCTGGTTCAGGGTTGTTCCCTAGTGACTGAAGGCCCTCAGCAGAGGAGAGGGCAAGCATCCTTCAAGCCTCCATTTGCGTGCTTGTTAACACATCTTCAGCCACAGCAGGTTGCTTGCCAATCTTATATTCAAGCAGGGAGAAGTAAATATACTGCACTTCTTGAGGGGAAGAGCAGAAAAGTCACATTGCAAGGGGTGTGCATAAAAAGAAGGAAGAATTTTTGGCCATTTTACAGTCTACCACAAATAACATAATACTTTAATCTTGTCCACTTTTAGTCATTGTCCATTGGTTCCCTACTATGACAAATATTGAAATTAGCTAGTAATCTCTGCCCCCCTCCCCCGGCCTTTCCTCCTCTGCATCGAATTTAAAGAAATACCCTTCACTTGTTACATTACTAACTGTAAGGAGTCAGCACTCAGATTTATTCTGCTCTTCTCCTATGCCCTCTGCATTCTCACCTTTTCTTTTTTAAATAATTATGCTGTGTCTACATTGTCAGAACAAACAGCTATTATGTACTATATGGTAGCCCTTATAATCATCATTTAGTCACAGTTTTACAGGTAAATTTACATTTAATTCTCTGTCAGTATGATGATGTTTCTACAGTCAGTTTGGTCATCTGGAGCTTTTATTCTCTAGTACATGTTTTAGGAAGAGTCATGGGGAAAATGTTCTTTGAGTTCTTGAGTACTAGTTTGTCTGCAGTCTTTATACTTCAGAGTCGGTTTAGCTAGATAAAAAATTTTTCTTTGAATGTCTTAAATTATGTTCCATTATCTTTTGGCTTGAAGTGTGTTTCTCAAAGTGACTTACTCTTTTTAACTGGGTATACCAAAGTTTTCTTCTTTAAAGTCCTCTTTTACTGAAATGGGTCTTCAGAGTAGTTGTTTTGGATTAGTTTTCGCAAGTGTGTGGTGTCTCCCTTCAGTGTGCAGTGTTGACCCTTTTTTGGTTATTTCAGCAGAGTTGTCTTAGCTTATAATTTTCAGCATTGTTGTGTTCCATTGTTTTTGTGTATGAGAACCTCAATTATAGTTATTTGGATCTCTCTTTGCCTATCTTCTGTATGTGTCACTTTCTTTTAAATCATTTTTAATCTCTTCATTTCTTTCCAATTTTCAAATTTTTTGCCTTTTTATCATCCATTTAAGGCATGTTGTGTTTATTCAATCTTGTATTTTTTCTAATTTAGCCTTCATTTGTAAAGTGATTTTTTCTTTTACATGTAGTTCTATTTTGAGTTCTAATATTGTCTTGAGTACTATCACCTCATTTCTGAGTTTTTCTAATTCTGACTTATGTTCTTTCATGTATCATTTTCTTAAACTTTTTCATTCATTTTAAAATATGGGGTACAGTTTTCTTGTCTTGTGTAGCATGTCTTTCTGGCATGCTTGCCTTGGCCAGTGATGATTTGTCTGCTTCACAATAACTTCCTGAGGGATTTAAACACAGTCCTTTTCTGTTACCCATTGTGACTGTATTTTCTTTTTCTTTTTAATATTAAAATCTCTGAGGAAACATTAAATTAACAATAAAATATTTTCAGATACATATGTTTAAGCTTGTCAGACCAGTGAAACCAATGAAACTGCAATGAAACATACCTTAGAATTTGCTACCTGAGATGGGTTTAATGTTTATATTCAGGAGGTTTTAAAAAAGACTTTAGAAGCCGGGTTCAGTGGCCCATGCCTGTAGGCTCAACTGCTCGGGAGGCTGAGGTGTATGGATTGCAGGAAGTTAACATCCTCAAGTATTCACGTGCAGTAGGTTCAGGTTATATGTGAAATGCTTATAGCTGAATAAGGAGAGATGGGAGCAAGTGTGTATTTTGGCACTTGGCCAGGAAATGAGTAACCAGCACAGTAACAAGGGCAAGTTTAGTCAGAGGGGACAGCAAGGGGCAGCCAAGTGTTGATTTGTGAAGATGTAACATTGTTTGTTCTGTGGGCCACAAACTGTGTTATTACTAACAGAGAAAGTTACATGGTGAAAACTTAGCTTCACTTTGGCGTCTATGAGAATCAACAGCTTGATTTACCTGTGCGGGTTCGTTTAT
The DNA here is from genome assembly GCA_963575035.1 of Avahi laniger. NCBI lineage: Eukaryota > Metazoa > Chordata > Mammalia > Primates > Indriidae > Avahi > Avahi laniger. Next base: position 50,673 of record CAUYSK010001387.1, on the reverse strand, counting down.
GCAACAGACCGTCACGGAGTGCCTACCGCATGGCCTACCGGCCTCTTCACTCGCTGCTTCCTCCACTTGGAGCGATCTTTCCGCAGATATTTAGAGATTCCCACTCACTCGCCTCCCTCAAACGATTGTTCTAGATTTCTTAATGATGCTTTGCTTTACCTCCCCTTTTAAAAGTAACTCTTACATCCCTGCCCCTTCCTTGCCCCATTGTTTTCCAGAGCACTGATTGTTTGATGCATCTTTTTGGCTGTACCCTTTCTCCCACCAACGTCTGTTTCCCTTTGCTGGAATCTGAGGTCCATGATACATCCCCTGGTGCCCAGAACATCCCTGACCGCACACTAGGTGCTCAGATGTTTATTGAATGAATGCACGTGTGCGGGGCACTGCACGGGGTGCCGAGGATGCAGTGGTGAGCAGAACATGCCCTGGCCTCACGGAGGAAGAGACAAGTTAGTCCAGTAAAGTACAGGAAGTGCTTTGTGAGAGGGCAGAACAGCGGAAGTGGACCTAACCTAGGGCAGTCAGGGTAGGCTTCTCCGAGAGAGTTTGGTGCTGAGGAGTAAAAGAATCTTCTGTATGAGCTTCGTGGCAGTGGCAAGGAGTGCTCCAGGAAGATGGAACAGCTTCTCCAAAGGCTCAGGAGTGGAAGACAGTGCAGCTGCAGTGCTGTGAGGGGGCTGGGGGCGGAGCCAGAAGCTGGGAGACAGGCTGGGCCACGTCTAGCAGGGCCTTGCGGCTGAGTTGCAAATTTAGCTCTAAATGAACTATTTAAATAGTAATGTAGATCACAGCTACATAGGTAACATGCTGAGCCGTAACTCAGAAAATATAGCATATCATAATATGTCTAATAAATACAGGATTTTACAGCACACCCGGCATGGAGCTATAATGATTAACAACAGAATCCAGTGAGGATGTCCTGAGAGGTCAAAGCATAGATCAGATACAACAAATATATGTTCATATTTGCATTATATATTAGCAGGTTGTAGTACTTCACTGCTTTTGTTTACAATGGTACACTTTATTTGCTGAAGTTTTGAAAATATTTTTGTAAGTGCTCCTGGAAGAAAAGCATTTATTTGAGTTGTAAGATTAAACAACAACAACAAAACCCCTTTAGAATGTATAAGATGGCTGCTTTTATTGCTATTAATAGTTTCACCAGGAAGGTCAGGTTTTATAGAAGCGTGTGAACAAGCATATCAGAGGCAGTAAGGCAGAGTGGAAAGAAGAGCAGGCATTTGGGGAGTCCCATAGTTCTTACGTTGATTTTGGGAGCTTATCAAGGCTTTCTGAGCCTAGGTTTCCTTCTTTGTAAATCAAAGCTGAGACAGTACTTTGCATGTACATCTGTAGCAAGACAGTGAGCCGCCGCCTCGTAGAGGCACTGTTCGCACTGGCTCCTTGCAGTGCAGACCTCGTGGGATCCATCCTAGGGCGGCAGGATGATGATTAGCACAACACTTTGCACAGGCCTGGCACTTACGGAGCGCTCAACTGAGTGAGAGTTCTTACCTACTCAATGGAAGAGAAAATTCTTTGTCTTACTGGTTTTTGTACAATTAATGCCTTTTTGACTTACACTTTCCAGAAGGAAGGGAAAAAATTACTTTATTGTTAGACTCTGAAGACTTTTCAGAATTACTTACGTATGAATTAGTTTTTAGATGCATTTGACCTTTTAGTACATGGATCTCTACTTGAATCTGCTAAACCTAATAATTCAGGAGGCAGGGGAGAGCCAGACATATCTGAGGCTCATATTTTTGTCATGATTTCAGCTCGTTGATTCAAGCTTATGTGTGATGTATTATGTCTTAGCCATCTTCTCTGACTCGCATAGGAATTCATCTGCTGCTTGATCACTTCCCAAGTAATTTTTTTTTAATGAGCCATCAAATAGGATGTGGCTTGAGGTTGCTCAGCAGTGGGAACAGATTTGTGTTAATCTGTCTAGACTCTTTCCCTATCCTTTGTGAACAACAGCTTCATTTCTGAGCAGAGAGTGCCGGGTATAGACTGTGTCCATAGAACAGGCCAGGCTATCTAATCCTTGACCTTTAAAAGATAATGGGACCTTGGACTCATCACCCTTTGTCAGCTGATGGAGATAAGTAAGCTAGGGCTGTAGGGTTTGAGCTAACAGTAGATTTTTTATTTTGTTTTGTTTTTTAAATAAGGGTAGGCTAATGTTACAATTTAAAGGAAATATTTGCAAAGATGCGAGATAATAAAAGAATAAGAACTTGTGATCTAATTTTCTGTATTCATGGGACTCTTTAAAAGAAGAAATGATCCAGAAACTACCATTACTGAGCAATTCCATGGTTGGGTGGCATTCAGAACTTTTGACATTGATGAATATTTCTTCTTCTGTGGCTCAGTTCTTTTCGGAAAAGAAAATGTGGCTCAGTAACATTTTCTGCTGTTTTTAGAGATATCTTTTCTTCCTTTGTCATGTCTTTCCTCCTTCCTGGTTTAGCATAATAGAAAAGTAAGCTTGGCTAGATGTTAAGGACTGTCTGCATGGCAGAGTCAAAAAACCGTGTCACAAAGATGGTGATGGCTGGACATCTGCTGCCTGTGCCTCCGCTATTGGCAGTCGAGGGCTGGAACACAGAGACCCAGGCTTAAAACATAGTGCCCTGGCACGGGCTTTGGAAAAGCAGAATGATAGATTAAGAAATTAAGTCCAGCTGAAGGTTTGGGTTTCCTTACTTGTTATTTTAACTAAGTAATTGTTTTCTTTCTCTCTGAGTCTATGATTTTTTTTTCTTCTTTTTTAAATCATAAAGATCAATCTTTCTTCTTTACTTGTGGCTTAAAAAAACAAATTTTTATATAGCCCTCTACAATTTGTGGTTCCGTATAGGCACTTAATAGTCCCTAAGTAGATAGCTTTCCTAGCCTCCTTTTTTTCCCCCCTAGGATGTGTGAACAAGACAGAAATACACTGCAGGGTAAATTGGATATGGTATATGTGTTAATGAAAAGAGCTACCCTGAATGACAGTTACAGTTTAGGAGAATATGTAGGTTTACTCAGTTTTTCTGTAGTTTTTGTTGAAATTTGTGTGGTGAAACTCATCACTCCAGGTATCTTGTTTCATTATTTTACGTAGGTGTAATCATACTGTAGACACAACTTAAGGTTTTGCTTTTTTAATAGTTGTGGGAAATTTTCTGAAGTTGCTTAAACTCTGTGAAAACGTGTTTTAGAGACAGGGTCACACTTTGTCACCCAGGCTGGAGTTCAATGGCCCAATCATAGCTCACTGTAACCTCAAACTTTCTGGGCACAAGTGATCCCCCCCACCTTAGCCTCTCAAGTGGCTGGGATCACAGGCGTGAGCCACTGCGCTTCGCTCTTCGTAAAACAGCCTATGTTGCTATACCAAAGCTTTCCATTTTTCCATAGTAACAATTATCAGTTTATTCTTATATAGCTTCTGGCTTTGGTGTCCTGTTTAGAAGCATTAAGCATATAATCCATTAGGAGTAAGTTTTGTTTAAATGTCTATTTATCAGTAAGAATAGGGTTGCTAGATTTCACTTAAAGTAACTATATCGCAAATATTGTATGGAACATACTTATACTATAAAACGATTTGTTATTTATCTGAAATTCAACTTGAACTGTGCATCCTGCATTTTTATTTGGTAACTTTATCATTAAGGCTTTTCCTGACCACTCTATTTAAAATCGCAACTGACGCCTCAGCACTCCCTACTTTTTGCTTTCTCCATAGCACTGTACGTACACTGTATATTTTTGGTTTAGTGTCTGTATTCCACCACTGGAATGTAAAATCCGTGAAGTCAGGCTTTTTATTTGAACTTATATTTGAAGTTTAACATACATAGAGAAAAGTGCACATATCATAACTGTACTGTTCAATGAATTATCTCAAAGTGAACTCATCCATTCAGGAGGGCGAAGGTTTTTTATTTTGAGTTACTCTCAGTGCCTAAAATAGTAGGCACATAGTAGGTAATCAGCAGATATTTATGGAATGAATCAATGATACAACCTGTGAGATAGGCATTCAAGTTATTTTTTCTAAACAACTAGAGAATTTATTAATTATTTATTGTTCAGTTATTATCCCCTTGAAAGCATTTTTTTTTTTAAGAGACAGGGTCTCACTGTGTTGTCCGTGCTGGCCTCAAACTCCTGGGCTGAAGCAATCCTCTCACCTCAGCATCCCAAGTAGCTGGGACCACAGGCACACTGCACTGTGCCCGACTTAAAAGCATAATTTTTAATGAATATGAATAGCATAATTTATTTAGCTATTCCTCTACTGCTGAACATTTATTTGTGATTTTTAAAATATATTTTTAATTTTTAAAAGTTTTTATACATCTTTTGTGCATTAAAAAATTAGTCCTCATTTCAGGTTATTTTTATAGGATCATTTCCTAAAAGAAAAATTCCTAGGTCAAACAATAGGATCCTATCTAAACCCACTCTAGTTTAAACAGAATATTCACTGACTGTCAGTGAACCTCCCTGCTGAGGAAGGCACATAGAAAGATTAACACCATGCCTTTTTGTTCGGTACTTCTAAGAACAGTTTAGCAGTATCTGCTAGCAGAGTGGGTGGCCAGTGCTTAGTATCTTCTTTGACATCATCTCCTTGCAGCATACCATGGCTGAAACATACTGGGTTTGTATTCCAGTTCTTCTTACACCAGCTGCAAGACTTCCGGCAAGCCATTCAGCACATCTTCAGTTTTCTTCTCTGTAAAGGTGAGGGTAACAGAGCCGGCAGCATTGGCAGCATGTACTACACGTGATGTTGTCTCAGGAAATGGTAGCCACGGTCCTAGTGCAGATGGCCCTGCTGTTCAAGGCTTGCCCAGTCAGTGTTCCAGACCATTTTTGGTAGATGAGTCAACTGATACAAGGTGACCACTTCACCTTGGCCAAGAAAGCCAGGATGTGAATTTACAGGACAGGATTCCCACGGTCCTGTTGTGTCCACAGGTGAACAGGGAAGGGAGCAATAGCAGAATCCCTTTCAAACAAGAAATTTATTTGAACTACGATAGCATGCCTTCTTAGCTTAGGCTGCCCTCATCTTTCCTTGCTTATATGTGTAACATCCATTTCTGTTACCTTTGCTGAAAAAAATAGATATTACATTACGCTTTGCTCACACAAGTCAGCTCTTTTCAAGATTGTTTCTAACCACAGAGAACTCCCAATAGCTCCCAGAGTATCTTCTGTGAATTTAGTGTACAAATTGACTTGTGTAACTACTCTGTGTGGACATGACACTCACCACCTTGTCTCTTCTCCCCTGTTGTTCTCATTCCACTGGAAAGGAGAATCGGTCATTCATTCAGCTGATACTTAGAGATGTCTCTGTGGGAGGAGAGTCTCTCAGACTTCCGCAAAGCACCCCTAGCACCAAAGAAGAGCAGATAGGAGCGCTCAAGTGCACTGGTGTGGGGGAGTGGAGCACAGGTTGGAATTTCCTTACAGTCTTGTGTTTGATTTCAGCCAGTCTCACAAATTGTAAAACCTTTGTTGTATAATACATCCATTTTATTTTAATTCCAAACTGTTTTAAATTACAAGATTAATTATTTAATTTTTCCTCCCTGATCTCCAGTAAAAAAAAATCCATGCCCTAGGAAGTTAAGCCACAGTTACTCAGTGGCTTGTATTAATATAATAGTAATTGCAAACACAGGGCTGTTTGGAAGCAGAGAGAAGTAGCTGCGGTGGGTATTCTGGAGAAATAACACTGGTGGTATAGAACACCGTCCTTGTCTTCAGAGAACTAGCTTGGGTGTGTGTGATCAGAGGACAGGCACAAAGGCATAGGTTGTTTATTCACTGGCTACCAAGTAGAGTTGCATGATAAAACATTTAAACTTGTGTGAATTCAAATTTACTCTGTTTGGATAATTAGTTTTTAGGTAGTGAGACTGGTTCAGCTTGTCCCTTCACTCAGTGAAAGTACGTGTGACTTGGAGATGAAATGGAGATGCGGATCTGCTTTTCCCACGTGAATATCAGTTCTCACAGTCCTCTCGTAGCCAGCGTCCTGCTCATTTTAAACCACGTGTATACATGACTGTGTGTGCATGCATGTTTAATAACATGGTGCTCACAGGCAAGACATCTTCTTCCTCTGGTGTGTGAGAGAAGAAACAGCAGTGTGTTCTGACATTGGAGAGAAACCCAACCATATTGGACTCAGTGAGAGATGCATGTTGTTCTTTAATGTGGCACCTCCAAAAGGAATTTTTCAGGGTAATTTTGACTGAAGGCAGTTTTCAACTTTAGCCTCCCCTGCCCTCTCCCCACACACGTGTACTCTGCTGCAACTCCAGTCTAAAGTGCTGTCCCGAAATCAGCTGTGGAAAGCACTTCAGTTCAAAGATAGGAAAACAGTTCCAGGGACGGCGAGTGACAGTCCAGTTACAGAGCTCTCTGCCCCTACAGTGCATACTCATTCTGCTGCACCATTCTGTCTCCATGATGTTTGTTAAAATCGTTTAAATCCTGAAGTGGTCAAAAAAATTGTTTTCTTTTTTTAAAAATAATCCAAACAACATTTAGTTAAGCCTTCTAGAGAGCTGAGCACAAGGTCTACCTGTGCTCTTTTTGGAAACAGCAGTGAATTATGACTGTACTCTAGCTCCAGCCCGTGACAAAACATGCCCCAATTGGTGTGAGTTTTGTGCCTTGTCTGTGACTTTCGGGGTGCATTCAATAGCCGCTTGCTAATGCATTCCCGGGAGAATCTGCTTGTGGGGAAAGAACGTGCAGGAGGCCAGCTGTGAGCTTGGGGGAACAGATGACTCAGCGTTGCAGGGAGCTGCCCGCCCAGGGGCTCTCCCCATGACTCCTTTAATAGAATGATGGCATGTTGCCTGGTAACCTGAGAGTCCGTGGGGGATTCTTCTACCTACTTTACCAAAAAGCCTTCTATCAGCTGTTGATCACGGTCCGGGTGGAGTAAGAAATAAACTTGGCTCTGCAAGCTGACATTCTTTTTTATTTTTCATGCCTCTGCCTGCATTTTATTAACAACATTTACTACTGTCTCTCCTTTTCTCATTTCTGTATTACTTAAAGGGGGAAGCTGGACAGTGGACTCCCATATCAAGTCCTTGGGGGAATTAGTTACTGAAAACATGGATTTCTTTTTTAATATTAGTGAAAATTATTTCATTTGCAGTTCAGACCTATGGATTGTCGTACTGGGTATATTGCAGCAGAAGAGTCTGTAGCCATGTACCTCCTGGCCAGTAACTTGGTTTTGGCAGAACACATCTGGATGTAGCTTTAGAAGCAAGCAGGGCTTACTCTTTTCCTGTTGGTAAGGGCCCCTAACTGCTGCCCTAACCCTGGTATAAGGTACAGGCCACCATCTGTGAGCTCGCTGGAAAAGCATGCTTTGTGGAACTTTATAGTTGGGCCCCATGGAAGTTGCTTTCAATTACTTAATTTTTTTTCTTTAAAATCACAGTATAATACTATGCAAAGGCAGTATAACTAAATTCATTCATTAAATATGCTTTAAAATGAGACTTATATAAGAGGCATTAGATGTGGGACTTCAGAATTAGAGTTTAAAGGATGGCAGTATTTTTCTAGGGAAAAAAATAGTACTTTTTAAAATCCACTAGTACTCCATTATCAATCAGAAAACATTCTGCTTTCTGTATAGATACATGACTTTCTGAAGTTGTTTTTTGATTTTCTAATTTGTGTTGAGTATTTTGACATTGTAGGAAACCCTTGGGTGGTTGGAAATTTTATGATATAATGTTATAAAATGTTCAGAAATACTTTGAAATGTAGTAATACCACATTTTCCATTGTATTAACTATTTTTTAAATTTTATTTTAATTTTTTAGTTTTTGATTTTTTAGAGACAAGGTCTTGCTGTGTTGCCCAGGCTGAACTTGATCTCCCATCTCAGCCTCCTGAGTAGCTGAGACTACAGGCGTGTGCCACCTCACCCACCTCGTATTAATTTTTTACATATAAACATTAGGCTTGACTTTTTTAAAAAATCTAACCAGTTGGTTTTGCATTGGAGGTTAAAAGAAACAAAAAGATCTATGTTAATTTCTCCTTAGGATGTGGAAACCCAAATAAACATTTAAAACAATTTAGAGACACAAACAACATGAGGCAGCAAAGCTGAACAATGCCAGTATCGCTTTTTTTAAAGAAACTTCTGCTGGCAGAGAATTTCACAGACTCTTTTACTGTGCGGGAGTGGCAAAGAATTTGTTACTTCTCTGAATTTTGGGAGTTGCCACCTTCTGAAAGCACTTACTCAGCAAAGGGAAAAGCTCACTCTGCCCTCCCCCTTCCTCTCTCTGCCCTGCGCTCCTCCTCTCTCCCTTCTTTCTCTCCTTCTCCTGCTCGCTCTCGCGCGCTCTCTCTCTCTCTATCTCTCTCTCTCTCTCTCTCTCTTGCGCGCGCACGCGTGTGCGTGTGTGTGTTTGACTCAAGAAAAATGTCCCTTTACACGCTTCCTCTCTTTTTGGCAGCCTAATTCGCTCGCGTTCAGACCTGAAAGCCTGTAGATGTTATGTCAGCAGCAGCTGCCCTCCACAACAGGGAAACAACTTCCTTAAGGAAGAAGAAAACAGAGGTAGAACAGTCTTTCTAAAACCCTGAAATACAACAGGAAGTGATTTGGTAATTTTCAAAAGGAGACAAAATAATACAACTGTAGAATCATTGTGTTAAATGCCAAGACAGGATAGGACTTTTAAAATTAAAATAATTCTTACTCAGTTTTCTGCCACCATTTGGGGATGTTTGGTAATCCTTAGGGTTTTAGTGGATAGTGTGTAGACAAGACCCACCAACGAAATAAGTTAGTTGTTGGGCACATCATCTCATCAAAGGCAAAGATTAAAATTGATGTAAAAAATAACCAACATCCTCGTTCTTTATTTCCCATTTGGAGAAATGTGACTTTTTCTGTCTGCTGCTTTCTGAAGTCAAATATTGACAGTTATAACAAGCAAATTTCATTGTCCCAAGACAACCTGTGGTCTGAAGAGAGGATTTCATTCCTTTTCTTACCAGACTGAGCTCTGTTCACAGAGCATGGGAAGCCAGGCACAGTGCCAGTGGGGCTCCATGAGGGCATGGAGGTGGCTGGCCGAGTGTTAAAGGAGGTTCTGTTGGCATTTTTGGCATTTTTCCAAATCTTTTCCTTTTCTCTTTTCTTTTCATTTCTTTCACTTTTCTTTTCATAGAGATGGAATCTCACTATGTTGCCCAGACTGGTCTCAAAATCCTGGCCTCAAACAGTCCTCTTGAGCCTCCCAAAATGCTGGGATTACAGGCGTGAGCCACTACGCCTGGCTCGAATCTTTTTGGTGGTGACAGATCATGTGTGGGGTGTCCTGTTGGCACTGTAAAGTTCAGAATGCTCTGCATCTGTAGATGGATTGCAGGGGTGGGGAGTGGAAGAGGTGAAAGACCCAGGAAAGGGGCTTGTGTTCCTAGCGAAGCATCCGGGTAACCTGGGGGGAGCACAGTGTGCTTCCAGTGCTGGAGCATGGCAAGGAATGGCCAAAGGGAACCGTAGACAGAGTTGTGCCATTTACAGTTTATGTGGGATTTCTGTGACTCCTTCCTTAATAGGTTGAGAAAGGCCAGTTTTGGTGACTGACACCCTCATTCCAGGGGTCCTGACTCACCTTGCTGGCGAGATAGGTTAGCCCTCCCTGGCTAATAAGGACCTGTCATTCTCACTGTCTCCCCAGTCCCTCTTCCTTCCTCCAGGTTTCACTTGGTTAATAAATAAGCTGAGTCACGAGGCTACAGTAAATTCTTTTATCAAATGAAAACCACTTCAAAAACATCTGCAGAGAGACATTTAATGAAAATGTAAACATCCAGCACAGCCTCTCCTATATTAGATTATAAACAGACTTTGAGCTTTGCAACTATTGAAACCTTTAAATCTTAAAAGTGTGCTACTCTGGCAGGCTTTTAGCATACATGGGTATGGGAAGTGGAAAAGTAGATGATGCTACTTATGCGTTATCTTGTGGCAGATTTAATGCTTCATAAACAGCTCAACAAGTTGCCAAGGTTACCTAGTCCAAAAGTGTCGTCTTGGTGCTGGTGGTGTATATGTGTATTTGGTGTATATTTGTGCCTGGCGTCCGAAGTTCCTGAGAACTAACTAGTCCAGATGAAAGGACCCTACTTAATCTGACTGTAGACCCAGACACTACCTCCATCCAGTGGCTCAATTACACACAGGCTCCGAATAGGTCGTGTCCTCAAAGTTCTTTTGTTGATTAACCTTTTAGAACACAAAGCACATTGTCGAATAGAAATGCTGTTTTGAATGGTGGGTGTCAGTGAGCTGTGGTGTGTTTCAGTCTTCAGGTCAGGGCCCGTTAGTGGGTCAGGAAATCAATGCTGGTTGATAGCAGCACAAAAAGAAGATAGAAAGATGAACAGAACACATCAGAGTGGGTTTTCTGTAGTGACGGTAGGGGGTGTTTGGTGATACTGTTGTGATTTAAAACCCATCGCAAGGTGTAAGCTGCCATTAAAGCGGCAAAGGCACTCGGGTAGGGGAAGGGGTGTCAGCGATGGGATAAGTCCTGGCCATTTCCTGCAGTCTAGCACTGTGACATCAGGCAAGTTACTTAACCTCTCTGAGGTTCCCTATTCAAAATAGGCTGTCCTACAGAGGTAGGATTAGAGATAGAAAAAAACAGACTAAGATTAATATTTTAGGATAGTGTAGGATTTAGAATAATATATTCAGGACTAGAGTTAATTTAGCACCTGGCGCTTAGTAACCTCTCTATAAACCGTGATTATTATCTATTTGTACTTCTTTATGATATGTATGTAAGCAGACCTTGAAGATATAAAATAGCATAACTACAACATGTGCTATGTAGTCTTCCTTGGAGTGGAATTTATTCAGTGTTCTTGACATTTAGGATCTGCCATTTCACATGATCTAGAAGATCTTTGATTTTACCTTAAATTATTCTTGTGTGGTTGAGACATCAATCTTAATTTTCTCCCATGAAGTGTGAAGAATGTTGCAAATTGCTTAGGCCTTTCAGCTGTCTGTCAGCTTCCTCAAGACTGTTAAGTACGGAATTGCTTCCCAACTCCTATTTTAAGTTGTGTGTTTCATCTTAAAAAAAAAAAAAAAAGAAGGTATTCTTCTTTTTAAAAATAAATAAATAAATAACACTTCAAAACTTTTTTCTGAACTCCATGTGCTCCTACTTGACTCCATCATAAACTCCCTCTTACCTTCTGCCTATCACTACCCCACTTTTCAAGGAGCTATGTCCGCTCTTGGGAAACCCGTTTTTTGTTTGGCAGGGTTCGAGAGCAGCTGCTCTGTTGACTGCTTTGAGGGCTAGGCTGAAACTCGTCAGAAGGGCAGCGTCAGAGTCGGGAAGCTCGGGCTTCCAGTCCCGGCGCTGCCAGTTAGCAGTCGGGCCTTCGGCAGGTTACGCAGCCTCCCTCGGCCTGTGTTTCCTCGTGTGTGAAAGCTCAGTTGTTACCTGTACTGTTAATACCTTGTCAGGTTGTTTTGAGGAGAAAAAGCTTCGGGCGGATGGTGGCACTCAATCGAAGGTGACTGTCTCTGGCACGAAAACCTGTGGATCCCTTCCATCTTTTCATGATCCCGACTCGCCTTCTCTCCCGACGCTTTCCTTCCTGTTAGGAATCCGCGTGGTCTGCAGCCCACACCATGCCGGGGTCCTCACTCGCTCTGCTCTAGCTGTGGTCCCCACACCACTGAGCTTACTCTTCCCGAGGGCCCCAGTGACCTCTCGCCACGCCCCAGCAGACAACCTTCTCTCTCAGTCCATTGCTCAGTACACTGCAGTGTGTTCTCGAATCCTTGGGCATCGGACTTGCCACGTTTGTCCCCTCCCCTTCAGCCCGTAACTTCCGGGCTCCCGTGCCTGCTCTCTCGTCTGCAGAATGACTAAAGGTGGGTGTTCCTCAGAGTTCTCTCTGGAGACTTCTTAATCTGTGCCTTCTCCGTTAGAGATTCTGTCCTGTCTCAGGGCTCAAGCTGCCTTCGTGCCAGGGATTCTGAAATTGACTCTCCCTGCCTGTCTGTCCCATGTTTCCCAGGTACCCCAGAGCCGCCATCTACCCCATCCCTGTGCTCTGTCTCCTGCTCCCTGGTCCCTAAACTGCACAACCCTGCGATGCCCAGGCTGGGACTCCGAGGACTGTCTCTCCATTCTGTCTTTTTCTCCATATCCCCACCTCCTCCATCCTAACTAGCTGCCATCCTTTCTCTTCCTATTTGTCACACTGGCTTCCTACCTGTCTCCCCAAATCGCAGTCAGGAGGGGGAGATCCCATCCCAAGCTCCTCCTGAGCAAACCTTCAGTGGCTCCCACTGTACTTAGCACGGTGCCTCTGCCGGTCACTCCAGCTTCCCTGCCTGGTTTTGCTGTTCTGGTCTTTCAGTCCTCAGTCCAGACTGTCGCCTCACTCCAAGATTGGTCACTGCATATTCTTTCTGCCTGGAACACACCTTTGATATTTTCTACACCATCTGCTCTCCCAGCCATCAAGTCTCAGGAAAGACCAGAATGCCAGTGCCATGGGGAGACTGTCCCAGAGCCCTTGGGAAACCCCAGAGCACAGCTCCTTTTCTAACCTCAGCGCAGGTGTGGTGGTCGGTGCTCTCTTTCCCCCGCGAGTACTAGGGCTGTGTCTCTCTGATTCACTCATACCCTCAGTTGTCCAGTTTTAGCAGATGGCTTGCTTGTTCACAAATAAATGAATAGATGAATAAATGAACAAGGGAGAATTAAATATACAGTCGCCCTTCGGTATCTGCAGGGATTGGTTCCGGCACCCTCCACGCGTGCTCAGATCTGTGTTTACTCAAGTGCCACAGTCTGCCCTGCAAGCCCGCATTCAGGGAAAGTCAGCTCTCCGCGTACGCAGGCCTTTCATCCCCCGAATACTGTATTTTCAGTCTGCATTCGGTTGAAAAGAAAATCCACATATGACTGGACCCGGGTTGTTCAGAGGTCAACTGCATTTGTTTCTAAAGCAGCTAGCATAGTTCTTGACACATAGAAAGTACTTAATAAATGGTAGCTTTAATAATTTTTAATTAACTTTTCAGCCTGTAACCATGAAAAAAGAAAAACACCAGGCTGGTTAATCGAAGCAGTGTTCCTTAGTGACATCATTCATTGAATGCCCAGGCAGCTGGCCTGGGCCGTGGGAACTTACAGCCTAGACAGCAGGTCTTCCACCTCCCAGTCAGCCTTTAATATCCCGTATTTACTGTCTCCTTCGCTGCTGCCCCTACTCATGTGAAAGTCATCATTTCCCGCCTGGATTCATGCCTAGCTGAGGTTCTCTGCAGTCTTTTCCTTTGCTTTCTCCTCCTCTAGGTCGTGGGCTGCTCAAGGGCAGGGAACGTCTCTTCCCCTCTGCCGCACCCCACCACCCAGCACTGTGCGCGGTGCCAGTGTTTAGGAATGAATTAATGACATGACTGTTTCAAAAGCAGACTGTAGTGGTGTCAGGAGAGTTTGTGAAAATCAATTAACTAATTTTGGTCTTAGTAAAATTATGAAAATTTACAGTTCAGACCTTTTGATTTTATGCTTGTCAAGATTGCTGGATTACATCCCAATTCTAAATGGTAGGGCTGTTCCTTGAGCTACCGCAGACTCAAGGGGCCTCGGGCCACCCTCACTTCTGTCACACCACGGCATGATGAGTTTGGTGAGTGGCAGCTCACTACATCTGTATCACTGTGGAATGTCATATATTGGCTTAGGCACAGTTCTTTTTGTCTCAGCTGTATGTTTTGTGATTTAATAGCAGTAACCTCATTCATTAAGCACCTACTATGTGTCTGTGCTAAAAGCTTCATATATATACTTCTGTTCCCACAACAGCTTTATAAGGTAGGTAGAGGTGCCCATTTTTTGGATAAAGTAATGGGAGTCTGGTGAAGCAGGTGACTCACTCAGGCAAATTAAGATTTGGGCAGGATTCAAACCCAGTCCTGTGCAGCCTCAGAACCTGTGGTGTTCCCACTTGACTTTGCTGCCTCTCTTTGGGTAAGTTTTAAGTAATTGAACATCACCATTGTCTTCTTGTCCGGTTTGTAAAGCGTTTTCTTTGCCACTTCTTTGGACTTAATTGGAGAATGGTGAGGTGTGGGAACAGTGACCAGCAGGAATGCCTGTCTTTCTGTAATTGAGGAGGTGGCATGGCAAGAGCACAGAGTCGGGGGACGGCAGAGCCAGGGTCACACCTCTGCCCTGTCCTGCCACGTCCTAGCTGGGTGCCAGTGGAACATTCTCTCTACCTTATCAGTGAGGCGGAAGTAGCACTATCTGCCCTCGCAGCAGTAGGGTCTGTGACGTTTGTTTGTAAACACTTAGCTACTCTTGCTGGTGCACTCTGCACTCTGTGAGCACTGTCCTCGGCGCCTCCTGTATGTCAGGCACTACGGTGGAGGCCCTGGGAAGGAAGGGAGGGATGAATCCAGCCCCTAACCGCCTGCCTTCATTAGTTCTGTCTGTCCCCTCTACTGGCTTGGATCTCGTTCGTTGACCTAGTTTTTACTCTTTGAGCCTCCGTACTTAAAAAAAAAAAAAATTACCCTTTGTTGGAGAAGCACCACAGTATGAGAGAAAGAGTGAGGACAAGGACTCACAAGCCGCAGTTCCTAGCTGTTTCTTCCCAGCATCGCTGGAGGCTGGGGGCTGGCGAGGTGCACCGGCTATTCCTGCCCAGGTGAGGCTGCCCTTTAGGATCAGTACTGGGGCCGCTGCCTCTTGTTTCCCATCCAGGCTCTTTGCTCATGCGCCTGGCTTCATCATGGAATTTCTACTGAAAAATTTGTAAATACGTATCCTGGTTCTGGCTTTTTTTCTCTTGAGTAGAAACAGGCTGTGAACAGACATAAAGACTTTGTTTCTTCCTTCCTTTCTTCCCATAATCATATAATGAATGACAGCAAAATATCCTGGCATACCCCAGCTGCTACAAAGATGGATACGGTATAGACTTTTCCCTCAGAGAGCACCTGGCCCTGTGTGGGAGAGGGACATCTGAACGTGGGAAATAGTCAGGTTGCAGTGAGAGAGCTGGACAGCGCTAGGTTATTATTACGGGCCCCGCAGGGTATACCAGCAAGTTTGGGCTTTATCTTGAAGACCCTCAGGGTCTGACAGAAGAGGATGGATCATGTCAGTGGGGGAAGGATGGACTAGAGAGGATACAAAAGAGGGCTGTCATATTCTGGGCTGGCCTGCCCTTTTGTACCTCTTGGGCACGTTAGAAATATCTGCCTTTTACCAAGTTTCTGTTAAATCACTGATTCCTGCACGCAGTAGCATCTGCCTATGCCCTTGGATGGGTCGAGAGGAAAGGCATCCAAGATTTTCTTGAATACAGGAAAATGTTCCTAGCGACCCTTAGGGTTGGGTGTTTTTGTTTTGATTTGTTTTTAACTCCTTCCTTTAAAGATTTTTAAAGTTTGGTCTCCTGCAGGATCCATGATGAACCCTCCATTCTATATCTGCTAAAATTGGAGAGGTGATCCATCTGTCGTAAACCCAAACCTGATCAAAATAATATGGAATGCGAGCAAACTTTTGTATCCAATATATTCATATTTAAATAAGCAAATATACACCAAACAACATTTGGTGTCATCCAGGCATGGGGTGACAACCCAGAGTGACAGCGTGGTAGTTCCGGGCCCTGGGCTGGCGGAGGGGAGTAAGGACAGGTTGTCTTAAAGGGCATCAGAAATGACACCCTTGACATTAAAGCTCTCGGTGGCGTTAGGGGAGTAGAGTTTGGGTCTGTGAAATAGGCAGAAGTTGCTCTTGGCACACGTCACTTCTGGTGGGGGGAAACACACTGGGTTATCAAGCAGAGACTCCTTCTAGTGTTTACACAAAGCTTTGTGGGGAGAGATGGGCAGACTCTCTGGTTTTCTTGTAGACAGATGTATGCCTGTGTTAATCCAAATGACACAAACCGGGACCCTTCCAGTGCACGTGGTGTCATGGAAAGAATGTAGACTTTGGTTTGGGTCCCAGCCTAAACCCTTGTAATCTTTGGGACCTTGGGCTAGTCACTTCAGATTCTGTTTCCTTATCTATAAAGTCGAGATAATACTTACAGGATTTTCTATGCCTGACATAGAGTAAATAAATATGCAATAAATATTTCTCTTTCTTGTAACCATTGAATTAATGAGAATGTAGGCAGTTCCCTTTAGATGCTGGGAACTCGATGTTTGCTGAGGATAGCCACTGCAGAAAATGCAGGACTAATAGTGTATAACTGCTTCAGCAGTTTCCTAATGTCCCCCTCCCCTACCCTCAACAGTCGCTGCAGCAAAAATGCCTTTAGCTGCCTGAGTAAGGCTTGAGAAGTCTGGCATCCCCAGCAGCAGTACTTACTTACACCACGTACAACATGCAGGGGGCCCTACTTCCGGATGACTGCAGACACTGAAACGGGAGTAAACTTTTGGCTGGTCTTAAAGAGACCCTCTCACTTAGACCGTGTTGGAAATGGCCGTTAGTGTGGGACAGGGTAAACAATGGAATACCTAGACATTTTGCTCATTTAAAATGTAATGAACATCTGTGAAACCACCACTCAACCAAAGAACTGAAACATGACTAATAAATCGCATCTCCCTCTTGTTCTTCTCCTTCCCATTCTTCTCACTCCCTACCGGGACAGCCACGCTCCTGGAATGTGTGCTGCTCATTTTCTTGCTTTTTTGTGCGTGTTCTCTTTCATACATACGCTTCTGTGAAATGACTCTGCATGATTTTCCATGTCTTTTGCCCATTGTCCTGTTGTTTCCTTACTGATTTCTAGGCGCTTTTATGTATCCTGCTGCTAATCCTGTCAGTTGTGTGCCTCACAAATGTCTTTCCCCAGTTTACAGATTGTACTCTGTTTAAAGTGTCTTCTGATGGCCAGCAGTTTTGACATTAACGTAGCCAAACTTATGGATTTTTTTTTTTTTTATGGTTAACCTTTTTTGTATCTTCATAAATTCTTCCCTACTTCAAGCTCAGGAATTTCGATAGTCACTTACATTTCTTTTCAAGTTCTCAGAGTTTGCTTTTGACATTTAAGTTCTTCATCCATCTGGAGTGGATTTTTCGGCATGGTGTAAGAATTCAATTTCGTTTTTTTTTTTTCCTATGGATAAACAATTTTTCCAGCTTTTCCTTTTCCAGGCTGTTCTGTCAAAAAATCAGAGTTTCACAGATGCATAAGTCTTTTTCTAGGCTCTTACTTCTGTATCACTGGTCAATTTGTTTATCCCTGTGCCTTTCCTGCACTGTCTTAGTTACTTAGCTTTCTGAGCTTGCAAGCCTTCCTGTTGTTCAGAAACCTCTTCGCTATTGTTGGCCCTTGTGTTCTCCCATTTAAATTTTAGACTTCATCTTTCATGTTCCACAGAATAATTGAAGAGCAATTTATATACAATAAAACAACCATCTTTGGTGGGCAGTTCTGTTTTAACAAATGCATGCAATCATGTAACCACCACAATTAAGACGCAGGACAGTTCTGTCAGCCCCCACACTCCCTCATCCTCTTTGTAATCAACTTCTTCCCCCAGCGCCAGCTTCAGCTCCAGTCTCTCATAACCACTGTTGCTTTCCGAGATGTTTTTCTTAATTTTTACTTTTAGTTTTTTCAGTGTTTAATGTTGGAATTTGTTCCTGGAGTTGCATTAAATCTGTAGGTTGATTTAGGAGGGAATCTGCATCTTATGTTAAGTCTGCCTGTTCATAAACATAATGCAGCTATCAACTTAGTTCAAGAAATTTTGTTTGCTGATAATGGAAAGTTCTCAAAAAAAAAGTCTAAACATTTTAAGTGACTCTCTAAAATTCCTAATACAGGAAATATCTTATAACAGTCAACC
Organism: Avahi laniger; assembly: GCA_963575035.1. Taxonomy (NCBI): domain Eukaryota; kingdom Metazoa; phylum Chordata; class Mammalia; order Primates; family Indriidae; genus Avahi; species Avahi laniger. The sequence continues at coordinate 32,710 of CAUYSK010001387.1, read as the reverse complement.
TAAATAAACAAATTGCATTTAAATACACAACATACATGTAGCTCTATTGCGTTGTAAAATGTATGTGTGTGTGTGTGTGTGTGTGTGTGTGTGTGTGTATACACATATATGTAATATATATGCCACCTCTTGGTTCCAAACCAGCTTTGTTGCTTACCTGCAGACTTCAGGCAAGCTATTTAATTTCTCTGATGCTTAGTCTTTTTATCTGTATGGTGACTAGAACATCCCTTCCTCGTGGGGTTGTAGTGAAGATTAAATGCTGTAATCTGTGCAAAGTGTCAAGGGACAGTGGAGCAGGCACGATGAAGCGGTGAGTGGATGAGACTATTATGTGAGGGGAACTGGTCTCACTCACCTCCAGGGAAACAGGGAGGACTCTGAACGTGTTTGGTTCCCCAGTGGCTTTGACAAAGTGGCAGGACCAATAGATTGCCGATAGATTGCCTTGAATCATTTCCCTGACAAATTTGGAAAAGGTTAGTGTTACCCAGCAGCAGCCTGCTACATGCTGCTTCTGACAGGCGAGCTGGAATCACACAGTTGACAGCCAATTCATTTTGCTGATTCATCCATTAGAGGCGTGGCTTTGAGCCAGAGCTTGGCTTCTAGATTAAAGGCAGAGAGCTGCAAAGCTGCTGGGACTCGAAGGAATGCTGGTAAATTATTGCCACGTGAAGGCCAGCAGTGAAAAGCGGACTGTTACTTGTTTTCCCTTTCAAGTGAGCCTTATTCTAAATGTGCTCAGATAAATTCCCTCGCCATGGTCAGAGAGTTGTTTGTAATATTTGTCCATCAGCTGGGAGCTGAATTAATGGAAACAATCAGACACCATTAAACAGATCGTCTTAGCTTCTTTATGACCCTGTCATCACCTTTGCTTTCGTGGGGAATATTCACCCAAGCCTCGTCTTTCACTTGGTAATCCAAATTAAAAGTGAGAGTGAGATTATTGCAGGAGTCATCTCTTTTGGACACGCTTGCAAAGTAAACCTTCCAGATTAAAGAATGAAATTTACAGAGGAAAATGCAAGAGGTGCTCAGTTGCCAACAACTGGTGTAGAGAGACGATGGTAGAACCTGTGAGTTCTTGTTATATATCACGTTGATAGATTCATGTGTTTTAGTAGAGAGTCTCAAGCTTACAGGGAAATCACCTCTACATAAAACTGGTATGTGACAGGGTGAGCTTCAAGAGGGTGGGGATTGTGTCTTGTTTTACCAAATACCTAGCATAGGCCGTGGGACAAAGACAGTAAGTAATTGCTGGATGGAAGAATGGATGGATGATGTTTGTTGGCTATAAATTGTTGGAAGGCTGGATAATTGAGTCAAAAAATCAGAAATATGACACACAGAAAGTAGGAAAAGTAACTGTTCCAAGGAATAAAATTTTCAAGAAAGGATCCTATTTCTGTGATTCTCTGATATGAGTAACCGTTCACTAGCACATCCCCAGAAGTGGCTGCTTTCACGGTTTATCTCCTTGTGAGTGAGTCAGAGCATGCTGTTTTGAGCTCACGTTTCAGTAACTCACTCTGCTTCTTTGGGAGACTATATAATAGGAAAGTTCTCTAATACTCTGAGGGTCCTTTTTCTCCCCTTTTTCTCTTGAATTCAAGACTGAATATTTGAAAGTACAGCAAATTTCTCGTGAACAATTTATGTTTTCTGAAGAAATAGAAGTTTTTTTTCTGTTTTGTTTATTAGATGACTAAATATTTAGGGCATAACATTCTGGAAACCATTGTTGTGCTGAGAAGTTTTAGTCAAATCTGGTCTATGTGAAGATTAAAAAGCATTAGGCGTCAGGTGTGTGGAACACTCTTCTGATGCAGTTGTCTTTCCTTGAGGTCCCTGACGTACCAGAGTCCCTTGTCCGGGTCTGACGTGCTCAAAGCCTGCGTGCCCGTCACCACTCGCTGCACTCCGTCACACATTCATTCACATAATGTTTGTTGAGAACTACTCAGTACCCAGAACTTTTCTAGGTGTGGGTATACGGTCTATGTTTCTGATGTCCTGGTGCTTTTGCAGCTATCCAGGTACCAAGACTGCCCCAACAGCGTGGCCAAACTCTTCCTGTCTCGCCGCCAGTGTGGGTACTAACTATTGGCAGTGTTAGGGGGCTAGGAAGAGCATATGCCCAAATCGCGTAAGCCAGCACCAGGGAATGGGCAACCACCCAACAGGCCTTCCTGTGGTCCTCCCTCCCACGCTACCAGCGTGTTCCATCCACCAACCTCAGAGGAGGAGGCAGCGTGGGATTAGAACAAAATTGACCCTGTCGTAGTCTGAAGCATTAACACCAAGGGGGGAATAAGCTCTAGCTCTCAAGCACTCCTGCCAGCCAGAGGCACATGACAGAGAATTAGCAGTCTTTCACAGCGCAAGGAGAAGAGGTGTGTCTCAAGTATCGTGGAGCTGTCTTAAATCTGCAGCGTCCAAAGTGAGGGACAGAGCAGCAAGGAGGGCCCTGCCACTAGGGTTGGAGCAACCCAGCTTTGCATCCCAGCCTTGCCATTCGCTCCGGTGTGGCCCACAGTAAATGCCTGGCCCCTGTAACCCTCCTTTCTCATCAGTAAAGACATTCCCTCCCTTGCAAGTGTCTCGTGAAGATTGAACATAAAGTATCAGGCACAGATACACAGGAGACTGTCAGGACCTGACACTGTGATCACCGCCAGTGTCCATATTGCTTTTGTTATTTTTGACAAAATAGTGAAGGCTTCCAGTTTTGCTTAACTAGCTTTGTTTATTTTCATTTCTTACACTGAAAATGAATAATTTTCAAGCAGTAACGTTAACTGCAAATACTTTGAAAATTTGTATTTTACTTATGTCACTGCGGTTCTTTACAGTTTACAAAGCACTTTCACACTGTAAGGGAGCCTAGGGAACAATGACTCTCTCTTTTGTCCACGTGAGAGAACTCAAACTTGGAGAGTTTATGCGATGCACCCAAGGTCACCTGTCTTCTAAGTCAGAGATCCCCAACCTTTTTTGCACCAGGGACCAGTTTCATGGTAGACAGTTTTTCCATGGGCCAGCTAAGGGGAGGGGGGTGACGTGCAGCTCAGCCGGTGATGCAGGCGATGGGGAGCGGCTGTAAATACAGATGAAGCTGTACAGAAGCTATGGAATGGGGACGGGCCTCTGCGGCCCGGTCCCTAACAGGCCACAGACCGCAGTTCTAAATGACAGAGCCAGGGTCAAGCTTAGACCTGAACCCAGTGCTCCTTTGACTGCCTTGGGCCACCTTTCAAAAGTGACATCTTTGCGGTTAGGCCAGACCTTCATAAGGACTTTTTTCTTTTCCTTGTAGCTGTCAATACCAGCAAATACGCAGAAAGCTATCGGATCCAGACCTATGCCGAATATGTGGGGAAAAAACAGGAAGAGAAGCAGGTCAAGAGAAAGTGGACAGAAGATGGTTGGAAGGAGGCTGACAGGAAGCGGTCCAACACCCAGTGCATGCCCTATGCTCTGCAGAACCACTATTACCGCACCAATAGGTAAGAGTTCTCGGCTATTGATTTACAGGGGCAAATAGACAGAAAGGATGAAGATGTCCCAAAGGAAGTAATGCCAGCACAAAATTTCACATTAAAGGAACCCTTGGAGATATTTCACTACACTGAAAGTGCTTTTGTTCAGTAGGATGACCTGTTGGAAGCTGATCCAAACTCAGGAGTATGACAGTTCACCAAGGCATAGAAATGATGCTCACTCTGTATCATAAATTATATGACAGAGGAAAGCACTGTGCAAACTATATTTTGTTTTTAACAAAAGCCCATACTTTATCCAGATTTCCTTAGTTTTTACCTAATGTCCTTGTTCTGTTTCAGTTTCAGGGTCCCATCTAGGATACCAAGTTACATTTTTGTCGTTATGTCTCCTCAGGCTCCTCTAGACTGTGAAAGTTTTTCAGACTTTCCTCGTTTTTGATAACCTTGACAGTTTTAAGGAGTAGTGGTCAACTATTCTATACAATGTCCTTCAATTTAGTTTGTCTAATATTTTCCTAGTGGTTGGGCTACGGTTCTGGGTTTTTGGAGGGAAGACCACAGAGGTAAAGTGCCATTCTCATCAGTTCATATCCAGGGTACAGGCCGTCAACATCACTTCTCACTCTTGCTATTAACCTTCATCACATATGTGGTAGTGTTCCTTATATTTCTTCATGTAAAATTACTGTTTCCCCCTCTGTACTGTCCTGTTTGAAAGGAAGTCACTCTACACAGCCACACTTAAGGAGTGGGGGGCTCCACCTCCTTGCAGACGGAGTATCAACATCAATCATCTGGAATTCTTCCAAGCAGGAGGTTTGTCTCTTCTCCCCGGTTCATTTATTTATGCAATCATTTATATCACTATATGGACATAAGTTTGTTACAGAGAACTAAAACACTGATTCTCAATAGTTTCTAATGTTTTAAATTGCGGTGTACTAAATAAGTCGTGATTTTGCCTTTTTTTTTTTCCATTTCTCTATTTTAACCTAGAGTAAGAGAGTTTGTAACATTTTGACAGAAATTTTTAAAGGTCACAAAAATCAATACTGATCGTTAACATTGCTTTGCACCTTTTCAGCTCATCCAGTCATTTCCCTGGTCCTGCGCTACATGCAAGGCAAGGCAAGGACTGGCTGTAGTTTTTAAAGTTCTCTTTAGTTCCCTGATTTGTCTCTGTTTCCTCAGAAAAAGTTTCTTTTTCCTGTCTGTATTTTGGACTGTTTTGGTTTTTGTCTGTCATGTTGGAAGCTTTATTCAAATATTTGGCTGTTGTTGGCCATCCAGTATTATTTAAGAATGAGCTAAAAATTGTGAGAAGCTCTGAGTGTGAAAGCAGATCTCACTGGTGGTTTTTCTGAGTAGGGTGATGAGGTGCGAAGTTAGCTTTGTAATTATATGTCTTTTCTCTGAGGCTCCTCCAGTTTATTTATGGTTTATACTTGTTATGTCCGCATAAGAATTCTCTGCCTAAACTAAGGTCACAAAGATTTTCCCATCCTTTTTTCTATCACTGTTATAGTTTTCAGCTTTATGTTTAGGTATATGATCAAGTTAATTTTTATATATGGTATGAGGCATGGGTACAAGTTCATTTGTTCCATGTAAATGTCCACTTCGAGCACCATTTTTTGAAAAGACTGTCCTTTCTCTATTCAGTTATCTTGACTCCTTTGTCAAAAATTATTTGATCGTATATATGTGGGTCTATATTCCATTGATATAGAGTTAGTTTGTCAATTTCCACAAAAAGCTTGCTAGCTCTTTGAGCTCATGTTGAATCTGTAGATCATTTTGGGGACAACTAACATCTTAACTATACTGAATCTTCCAACCCATGAGCATAGTGTAACTTTTTATTTATTTAGGCCTTTTAAAATTTCTCTCATCAGTATATATGGTTTTCAGCACACAAATTGTGCATGTGCCTTATTGTTGTCCCATTTTGCCTTTGGATCCTATTGTATCTAAATATAAAGTCATATATTTTTAAAGTTCAATTTCCAGTCATTCATTGCTAATATAAAGAAACAGTTGATTTTTGTATTTTACCTTGTATTCTTGGACCCTACTAAATTCACTTATCATTTCTAATAACTTTTTGTAGATTATTTGGTATTTTTTGTTTAGACAGTCATATTTGCAAATAAGGGCAGTTGTATTTCTCTGCAGTGGACCATATGAATTTTATTTCTTTCTCTTGCCTTATTGCACTGGTTAGGCCTCTGGTACGGTGTTGAATGGAAGTAGTGAGAGCTGCCATCTTTATATTATTCCTGATTTTAGGGAGAAAGCTTTCAGTCTTTCAACATCAAGTGTGGTATTGGCTGTAAGGATATAGTTCTTTCAGAGACTGGTTTTCTGTTTGCAACTTGGGGGATATGAGCCTGACTGCAGGTGCTCTGGGCACACACTGGCAGAAGGACGCTGGAGGCCTCACTGTATGTGGCGATGGCTACTCGCCCCCCCTTCAGTTCACGTGGCCTCCCTGCCACTCCCCACCACGGTCCCTGGTGCCGTTGAGTCCTCGGCCTCTGTGAGAGAGTCACTTTCTCCAGAGACTAAACCTGTCCAGCTCTTGCTGGCCTGGGGGAATGCTGTCCCCTGGCTTCCCAGGGATGGGGCGGGCATTCTAGGACAGCCTTTTCTCCTGTTGGCATGGCCCCAGCCCTTATCATATGTTTGTTTTAGAGCCTGATTTTTGTTGAGACTCTGCAGGACTCTGTTGGGTGAATCAGCCTTTTGTAGCACACTTAGATTTCTGTTTCCTCCTCTGTACACAGCTCTTTAGCACTGTTCCCCCTGCTTTCCTCAGAGTGTCTGCAAGGTGAGCTGATACCCTGTTCTCTGCTGCTGACTCTCCTGTTCTCTTTGCTTTGGTAGGTGTTAGCCTTTCTCTGCAGATAGTTGTGTTCAATCTCTCATGTTTAACTTCCCAAAAAAATTTTTTAAGTAGTTTACTTTCTGAAATAGTTGGGCTTTCAGTATACAAGGATGATGTTTTGTTTTTCCTCTGTAACCTTGATCACATTACTGATTTGATTAATAAATGCTCTCATCGAAGCCTAAGGTAAATTTTAGTGCAAAAGTAAACTTCATCCTAGCCTTTGAAAATTTCAGATATTCTGAATTCAGCTCCAACTAAATTGTATGTTGAGTATGTTTTTGTAATTTAGTAATTAGTAATATTAAAGTAATATATTTCATGTTTGTTATCAATTAATCTTTTCTCTGTTGAATTAAAGTGAGTTAACAATACGAGATTGTTTAAAATATTCAAATAAGGTTCTTGTAAAAAGTATTTCTAATTGAATGCCATTGATTCTTTGTAATCTTGAGCCAATTGTTCCCTTACTTAGACCTCATATTCTCTCATATTCACAAATAAACTTTATGCCTAGGACTGAGCACATACACAACACATTCATGTTCTGTCTTTCTCTCTCTCTCTCTCTCTCTCTCTCTCTCTCTCACACACACACACACACACACACACACACACAAATGCATAATCTTATTCCACAAGAGATGTCCTTTATTACTGGACAGCTATCATACAGGCCTTATTTAATGTCATTTTATTTTCAAACTCAAATTCTTTATTAGAAGTAAGAATCACAGTTTGTCAGCAATCTCTGAAGGATTGGCTTCTGAACTGAGCGTCAGCTGTCTGACATCTTTCCCCTTCCACCCAGATCATGCCCCGGAACACAGAAACAGTCATGGTCATGGAATTTGAATTCAGCATAAGAGTTTGTGAATATAATAAAAAGGCATTTTCCAGTTCTCGCTTACTCCGATTTTTTCAGTTCAGTTTGCTGTGTGAAGTAGTTTGACAGTGGGCATTCCTTCGTTCCCTTAGCTATATCTAGTAGGGAATGCATTTTTACCCAGCCTGGCTGGGGAAGTTGCCTGTACACTGGAATGTAAACTATGTCGATATTATATATAATTCAGGACGAAATAAGCACTTTGGTGTTTGTCACTTGCCTTATTGCTTTTGGGAGAGAGGGCATTCACTTATTACATTTATTTTTATTTTTATTCTTTGAGACAGAGTCTTGCTCTGTCACCCCAGGTACAGTGCAGTGGCATCATCATAGCTCACTGCAGCCTCAAACTCCTTGGGCTCAAGCAGTCCTCCTGCCTCAGCCTCCTGAGTAGCTGGAACTACAGGCACGTGCCACGACACCTGGCTAATTTCTCTATTTTTAGTAGATATGGGGCCTCACTCTTGCTCAGGCTGGTCTCAAACTCAAGTGATCCTCCCACCTCAGCCTTCCAGAGTGCTAGGATTATAGGTGTGAGCCACTGTGCCCAGCCTTCCATTTATTTTGTTCATTCAATAAACCTTGGCCAAGAACAAGCATGTGTCAGTAGCTGAGAACACAAGGAGTGTAAGATCCTGCTTGTAAGGAACTTACATTCTAGTGGTAGAGAGAGAAAATAAGCAAGTAAAGAAATAAATAAGCACAGACAGAGATGAGTAGGAGGAAGAAAACAAAATGGGGTAGAAGAATGAAGGCTGCAGAGAAAGGGGTTGTTTGGGCACCTCAGGGAATCAAAGAAGCCTTTTCGAGGGGATCTCTTTTCAGTTGAGGGCTGTACAGTGAGGAACTGGCCCTAGGAAGGTGGGAAGGGGGGCTGTTATAAAGCAGTTCCAAGAGCATTAGACTCGGAGTGTAGTCTCAAACCCACCTAGCCAGCCACACCACTTGGGAGAAGTCACTCATTCTGAGGATGAGGTTTCTTTTCTGCAAGATGGGAATGTAAATATAATAGTTGTTCAGCTTCTAGTAGTTGATGCAAGTATCAAACAAGAGAATGTTGTGAACAGCAGCCCTTTAAAATGAAAATCGGTTATTATTTTATCCAGCAGTGTGAACCTTCCGGCCAGCTAAAGGACTGACTCTACCTGTCTTTAAGACTTTTTGTAACACTGCAGTAATCCAGGCAGTGTGGTGCTGGCGTAAGGAAAGACAAGTCGACAGCGAAACAGAATAGAGTCCAGAAATACAATCACACGTGTTTGATCAGTTGATTTCCAGTAATGTTTCCATGCAAGAATTCCTTCCTGGCGTCGCTAGGGACATTTGCATGTTATTCCAAATCATGAGAAAAATCAGTTGAGAAATCAGGAAAAATGCTACAAGAATTAAAGTTCTAACAGTCAACATGGACATTACTAGGTTGAAGGAATTCACTGGCATCAAATCAAAAACAAAAACACAGTCAGTGATACGTGGAGTCAAAGGGTTAAGGTCAGCATTTTCAGGAGCAGGACAGGAACATGTGGGAGAAAAGGGGTCACAGTCAAATCACCCAGTCTTGCTTGTCAATGTCACCATGTTACAAGTATGTGTTCGTGGCCCCCTTGGCTGCTAACAGTGAGTCATTCGTATCTATAAAAAGCTATTAAGTTTATACACATTAGTCCACTTTATAAAACTCCTGCAAGTCTTGGCTTCGAGAAATAATAAGTTTTAGAAGTAGTCTGAAAATTGATAATTTTGAAACATGATTCTGTTTAATACTGTTAACCTTGCTAGGATATCCAAATGTTACCTTATCTTCTCAGAATCCAATAATATTTGCTGGTGTTTTCCAGTGTTTGAATATTTGATGTAGGCTACAGTTCTTTATAAATACTTTTACAGAAGAAATGTAAGGAGAAGATACATAAATATCATTGTAGAATATGCCATCGTGAAGTCAGCAGATATAAAATCTGAATTAGGAAAAGCAATATCAATTTTAACAGCAAAATGAAGTCAAGGAGATAAAGTATTTTCATCACTGAAAAGGAAATGAGCTTATATGAAGCAGTACCTAGTTTAATGCCCAGCTTCAATTTGCTTTGGACACACTCTGAATGATTTAAACAACATCAGCATAACATAAAAGAAACTTCTACTTTGGCATATTTTTCACAAAATTAGTATTCACAATTAATGCCTGTGTGTTTTAAAATATCATTTAAAAGTACTTATTTTTCTAACATAAATATAGGAAACAGAATAACTTTGAAATATTAAATATTTGTGGTATCTTTCAGTTTTTAAGTGATATTTATTTGGTACCCATTCAGTGCTAATGTATTCTTTTAATGTTTTCTGTTGCCAAATGTCTGTATCAGGTAGTAGTTATATTTGCATATCATTGAAATATATAATTTTTTACAATATATTGGTTCATAATAGTAACCTATGCATGTATCATTATATCTTACTTTATAGAACTGACCCTTGAAACTTTAATATGACCCTATCACAGAAAAGTGATTCACTGTTTACGCTATCCTGTTATTCAGAAACCTCAATAAAGTACTATGAAAAGTACAGAATAATTTATAATTTGGGAGTTTTGACTTCTTACTTCCAAATCTTGAAGTTAATGGCTGTTGAGAATTTGGAAAAACTAAAAATTCTTGACAAAGGTGCTGTTAATCCAGGAGCACAGGGTGGTTTCATCAACAGATAGTACTGAAAGAATAGGAGTGGCACTTTTTTAAATGAACTTCTGTTTTTACATTACACTGTATGCAAAATGAACTTGAGATGACACACAGACCTAAATGCAAGAACTAAAACCCATAGCGTTGCTCGAAGATGAAAGAAAACCTTAGTGCCTTGGATTAGGCAAAAATTTCTTAGAAATGACAACAAAAGCATGAGCCATAGAACAGAAATATTGATAAACTTGACTTAATCAGAATTAAATATTCATTTCTTCAAAAGATACTATTAAGAAACTGTAAAGAGAAGCCACAGACTAAGGGGAAAAAATTATAAAACACATATCTAAGAGAACAGTTGTATCGAGGCTACATGAAGAACTCTTACAACTCAATAATAAGAAAACAACCCAGTTTTTTAAAAAGGGGGATGAGGATAAAATATTTCAACAGGCACTTCAAAGCAGATACACAAGTTAATAGGTTGGCAATTTCCTATAAAGCTAAATGTACATCATAAATGTTTGTTTATATATCACCCAGAAATCCTTCTTCTGGGTATTTATCTTAGAGAAATAAAAACTTACATTCACAGAAAAGCTTTTACACAAATTTTCATAGCACCATTATTTATAATAACAAGTTGGAAGCAGCCCAAATGTCCATCAACTGGTAAATGAATAAACAAATTGCAATATAGCTATACTATGAAATAATACTACTCAGCAATAAAAAGGATGGAGTACTAATACGTCCAGCAGTATGGCTGGCTCTTACAGTGTTATGCTAAGTGAGAAGGGTCAAACACAAAAGACTAAATATTGTGTGATTCCATTCATATGAACTTCTAGAAAAGGCAAAACTTTAAGGACTACCAGCAGAGTGGTGGTTGCCGCGACATGGATTGAGTGCAAAGTGGCACAAGGAGTCTTCTTAGGGAAAGGGAATTGTTCTGTATCTTACTGTCATAATGGCGACATAGGTATATATTAATACAATTCCCAAAGTTAACCAAACTGTACGCTTAAAATGAGGAAATGTCATTGCGTGTAAATACTACCCTAATTTAAAATAAAGAGAAAAATTTCATGTGGCAGCCAAATTTTTTTGTTGTTATTTTATGAAAAAAGATATTTGTAGGAGCTTGTAAATATGACCTTTCTGTGAGCAAACCTTTTTTTCTACTAAAAGGAAGAAGTTAATGGAGATGTTCACCCTTGCAGAATTTGATTCGTAGCTGACAGTAACTTAACTTGTACCAAATGCTAATCAAAGTTCACTGTTGAATTTTGACATACCAAGTTGTATCTGTAACATTTTATTTTTTAATTAATTACTTCCTACAGTGGATTTAAATGTGCACTTCATATGCATGATAAACTAGCTTGCTTTGTACATTATAAATCTGCATGCAAAATGAGCTCATACTAATGGGAGGTTGTTTGGCCTGCCTCTGATTTTAACTTTGGACATTTAAAATCAGTATATAAAAGAATACCTTAACATGTATGTATTAAGAATGCCTACACACATACACATATACAACAATACCTTCAAAATGTATAAAGAATCATATTCATAAAGGTGGTATTATATACATCTGGTTTTCAATGTGTAACAAAAACTAGTGGGTTTTTTTGTTTTGTTTTTGTTTTTTGACAGAGTAAAGCAAAAGCAAGTATTTATTGAAATAACAAAGAAACGAAAGGAAGATTTGTTCCATAGGCAGAGTAGCGGTTCTATTTCAGAGCAACAGAGAGTAGCCTAAAAACAGTTTTTTTATCCAAAACTGCTTTAGTTAAGTTATGCGGGATACAATCACAGCTTTTATTTTTATTAGAGGATGGTAGTTGACAAAATTTTGTTATTATGGGTATCACATACACATATTAATACATATGCAAACACTTGAAATGTACTAATTACATACATATCCTGAGGGCTTTCTCAGGCAGGATGCCCAATAACCAACTAATAGCCCCTCATAGGAAGCAAAGGATTCTTATTTGAGAGCAGAAACTGCAAAGTAGAAACTAAGAAATATGTTGTAAATTAATTCAGAAAATGTTTATGAAAATGCTTTGTAAGCTTAAAAGTTATATAAAACAAGAACCTTCCAGAAGCACATCTGGCATAGTCCCTCCCTGTTGTGTAGTAGACAATCATATGTTTGTGGGGAGGAATATTACAGATGCATGGGTCTTACTGGGCAAAAATACCATAATAAATAATAATAAATGCAGATAAAAACAATGTATTCTGGCAAGGACCTACAAAATCGTTGTTTGCAATAATGTTAAGATTAAAGCAGTCAATCCCCATGTCTGTGGACCAGCCACCTAATGTTGAGGTATGAATTTTGAGAAAAGCATACTCCTGTGAAGATACAGAGTATTAATGTCACCCCGGAAAGTTCCTTCCTGTTCCACCAGTCAATCCCTCCCACCCTCACCATTCTTCTGAATTTTTTTCTGTTTAGTTCGTTTAGCCTTTTCTAAATGGATTTAAGAAGGCTTAATTCTGCTGTGAAGGCTTCATTCACTTAGCAGAATGTTTTTCAGATTCATCTGTGTTGCTGGATGTATCAGTAATTCCCTGGTTGTTTTGTTGCTGCATGGTATGAATATAGCCCAGTTTGTTTATCCATTCTCCTGTTGGTGGATACTTGTACTGTTCCCAGTTTTTGTTTGTTGTAAATAATATGGATGAACAACTTAAAGGCCCCCTGAAACAGACAAGCAGAGTGTTACGGGAATCATGGAAGGGAAGGAACTCTAAACAGGGATTGGGAACATTCTGAGAGGATGGTGGTGTTTGAGCAGGAAGAGATGGGCAGCGGGGTCTCAGCCTGACCAGTAACATTGGAATGGGAAGCGTAGGATGTACTCGGACTGATGAGCTCTCTGATGAGGTGATGGACATATGGTGGTGCCTGTGGCGGAATTCATTGAGGTAAACCTACATAGTCTGTGCAGCTTGACTACCCACTGAGCGATAAGGCTAGAAAAGCAGATTGGGACCCAGATGATAGAGGATGCTGGATGCTGTGCCAAGCAGTTTAAATTTAGGTTTGTAGGTGGAGAGCCATAGAAGTTTTCCCTTCCCTTCCCCTCCCCATCTCCCCCTTCATCCTCCACCTCTTCCCTTGCATTATATATTGATGTAGACTCACGGATTCCCATTTTTTTCAATGGTTTAAAATTTATTACTGCCCCTTAATTATTTTGGTGTTCACATTGTCCCAGATTTGTCCAGTGGGAGCCCTTTCGAGCTAGTTTCTGTGTCCCTGTGATGTTTCTTGAGCAGGTTGTTACTTTCTGGTGTTGCCGGATATTTCAGGCTCATTTTGTAGCTTCTCTTGATCCTGGAATCAGCCACTTCTTTGAGGAAACCTGGTTGCTTTTAGTGAGATATGGTAATAGAAACTAAGATCTGGGTGCTAGATGTGCTCATTGCTACTGGGGTGTCTTTGCTTCTAGGTCCTTTCAGTGGACAAAGCTAGGAAATATGAGCATGGATAGACACACTTACACATAAACATGTGTACATGCACACATATGTATGTATGCATAAATGTGAACACATACGCACATACTTATTTTAGAAATCACAAATGCAAACCCGTATCTCCAATTCCAATCCATCCCTACAGGATTCTACCTTCCCGTCCCTTATTCTAATATTTGTGTGTCTGTCTTCCAACAGCATCGACACATTTACTGATTTGCTTAGTACTGTGGCACATCTAAGTGTTTTCAGAATTGCTTTACTCGTTCTACTACAGAAACAAAACTACTAAAGAGTTCAGGATTCGTTTGCAGTTCTCTCCCACACCCCACTCAAGATTGGGAATAACAGGTTCACAAGTTGGTATTTTGCGTTTGTTTTTTGTACATTTTTTACTGGAAATCATTCATAGTCATTCTCAGTGCATTGAGATCTTCATTCCTTTTTTAACTACTTGGTACTTCATTGATTGTATGTGCAATAGTGTATTCAACCAGTTTTCTATGCTTAGACATTTAGGAACTTTGCGGTATTTTGCATAATGAATAAATTGTACGTATGCATTTTTGTATAATTGGAAGTGTATCTTCTAAATTCCTAGAAGTGGGATTGCTGGCTCAAAGGGTAAATGCCTGTGTAGTTTGTTAGCCACTGCCACACTCCCCTCATTAGAGTAAGTTGTGCCATTTTGCCTTCCCACCAGCAATGTGAGGATGGGCCCTTTCCCCATTTTACTAATGGAGTATGTCACTGAGCTTCTGCTATTTTTGCCAATCTAAAAATCTATTACATGAAAAATAATATTTCAGTGTTGTTTTATTGTGTGTTATGAATTGAATTGAACATCTTTTCATGTGTTTAAGATTTTTTTACATTTAGAAAGTAAATTTATAAATTCCTTATTGTGCCTGGGTTATGAGTCATAGCAAGAAAACATTTTTCTACACCTAGGTTTTGTTAGAATTCACCCAAGTTTTCTTTTTAGTACTTGTAAAGTTACTTTTTTTTACATCTGGATATCTGATCCACTGGACGTTCATTCTTTTGAATGGTATGAGGAATGGGCTTAATTTTATCCTTCTCTACTTCTCCCAGCACCAGTTTTTAAAAGTTCATCTTCGCCCCAATAATTTGAGATTCCACCTTTATCATACACTAGATGTCTGTATGTAGTTGGGGCTATTTCTGGACTTTGTATTTCACAAAGTATTTTTAACACCCATAGTTCCAGCTGTTTTCATTAAACAGTTATGTCTCAGAGGCTACCAGATTCCAGAGGTTGCAGTACAGAGGAGTTTGTAGGCTTCTTCCCCTTTCGTGATGGAGGAATGGGTCCCTATTATTTTTTTACTTTGAATTTTCTAAACTTTCTGAAATCAGCCAAACCTTTTCTAATCTTTAAAAAACGTTCTTTAACATATTGACTGCCCCACTAGAAAAAAATTTTTTTCCTTGAGGCCACGGTGTTTCATTACAAAAATAGAATAAAAACTTCAAAAACAAAACGATCCTTTCTAATTTAATGAAAAATTTGTTATTTTTTATTGTTTTCTGTTTGTGAGTTATATGCAACTTGAAAAATAGTTCTCATGGCCCCCAAGGTGAAGAGACATGTGAGTTACATATGCTTCATGCGGCCCTGGGATCAAAACTAGCATGAGTTAAGTACAACTCACATGGCAGTTAATGTGTCAAGACCAGGTGTGATGGCTGACGCCTGTAATCCCAGCACTTTATGAGGCCAAGGCAGGAGGATGGCTTGAAACCAGGAGCTGGAGGTTGCAGGGAGCTACGATCATGTGACTGCACTCTACCCAGGGTGACAGAGTGAGACTGTGTCTCAAAAACCTCATCTCTACCAAAAAAAAAATAGAAAAATTAGCTGGGTGTGGTGGCACATGCCTGTCGTCCCAGCTACTTGGGAGACTGAGGCAGGAGGATCACTTGAGCCCAGGAGTTTAGGTTGCAGTGAGCTATGATGACGCCACTGTGTTCTAGCCAAGGAGTCAGAACAAGACCCTGTCTCAAAAAAAAAAAAAAAACTTCTTAAGGGTATTATCAGTTTTGAAACAGTAAACTTTAGCATGAATTTTTAACAATCCCACCAAAATATTACCCTTGGTATCCTCCCTTTGCCTCACAGCTCCTCAATAAGCAGAGATGTTTCAGAAAGCTCTATGGTAGATGTGACCACGAGGACAAAGGAAAGGCTGGCAGCCAGTGTTAAGAGGAAGAGTGCTCCAATCTCTCTTCTGCTTCCTTTGCCTTAGAAAGTCCCCACACCTTTTTGGCACCAGGGACCGGTTTCGTGGAAGACAGTTTTTCCACGGACTTGGAGTGGGGGCAGTTCAGGTGGTGATGAGCACCCTGGGGGTCGGGGACCACAGCCTTAGGAGAACCCCCAGGAAAGCAGTTTATTCTCCTTATTCCCGTGAGTGCACTGGCAAGTGCAGTTCTCGGGTTCAGAAAAGCTGTGAGGGGAGGAGTAATGTGCAGGAACTTGAATATTTGGGCAGCCAGAGTTTTTATGTGGAACATTTTTAAGTATTCGCTTCCTAGGGTAGGCTGATAGGAGTCTGTTCTCTCTCTCTCTCTCTCCCTCACTCCGCCCCCCTCTCTGTGCTTGAATGGCTCCCTTAAATGGAATGCCTTGAATTTTTTTATGCTTTTCATAACTTGGGGGCTATTATGAAAAATCCGTAAGACCCATTTAGAGGAGAAAGGACTCACTGGCTATATGGACTCTTTTTTTATCCAGCTATATTTCAAGGAACCTATTTTCTCGAGGAAAAATCAGGACACACAATGTGATTTAATTCAGCATACCAAATCCTATAAAGCTTTAAAAATGAAACTAGGTTTAATTATAAATTTTTAACAAGTCACATTTTTGGAAAAGAAGAGAATTACATGAAGGTGGGTATACTCTATGACTGCGGTCCCCAACCCCCAGGCTGTGGACCCGTAGTGGTCAGTGGCCTATTACGAACCAGGCGAGCAAAGCTTCATCTGTATTTACAGCTGCCCCCATCACTCACATCACCGAATAAGCTCCACCTCATGTCAGATCAGCAGCCGCATTAGATTCTCATAGGAGCACGAACCCCACTGTAAACTGCATATGCGAGGGATCTCGGTTGCACGCTCCTTATGAGAATCTAATGCCTGATGATCTGAGGTGGAGCTGAGGCAGTGATGCTAGTGCTGGGGAGTGGCTGCAAATACAGAGTATCATTAGGAGAAAGATTTGACTGCACGATAAATGTAATGTACTTGAATCGTCTGGAAACCATTCTCCCCTGCCCCCATCCATGAAAAAATTGTCTGCCATGAAACCATTCCCTGGTACCAAAAAGGTTGGGGACCTCTGCTCTATAACTATATTCAAGTTTTGAGCAGTGTGATAGCCTGCTGATTCAAGAATTCTGCAGGCTGCTATTATCCATTAGGCAGTCATGAAGGCACCAGTGCCACCTTTTGATTTAATGTAATCAAAGCTATTGTTATAGTAGCTCTCCTACTGTGTTCTGCTATTCTCTTACAATAGCTTTATCAAAATAGAGACCAGGAATGTTCTTTACAAATTTGTTGTTAAGCACTAAGAACAGTTTATATTTGTGTATATCTGTATACAAGCATAATTTAGAACTTTCTTCTGAATAAGCTTGTCATAGGTAAACTTTCAGACTTCAGTTCATAAGAAGGTCTTTAATTTTTACACACAGGCAGCAGCTGCCCGTGTTGATGATTGCTAGTCAGGTGTTAATAGAATTAAGAGTATTAAAATACTTTTATAGGCTAGTCTTCCTGTTACTCTCAACACCTTTCATGTTGTTCCACTTTGCATTTCAGTTTTACAGCCACCAGTGCAGGAGAAAAGAGAAATTTGAGTCCGACTCAAGAAGAAGCTGACCTGGAGGACAGAATATCAGGGGAGATTTCTGACACGGAGCTTGAGCAGACAGATTCCTGTGCAGAATCCCTCTCAGAAGGAAGGAAAAAGGCCAAGAAATTAAAAAGAATGAAGAAAGACCTTTCTCCAGCAGGTTTGTATTGAATCATACTGAAGTTCTGGGGTTGTGTACTCTTTAAGTGCTCTAGAAACTTCTATTCTGGGGGAGAAATTACAGGAAGACGTCACTTGGTGGCAAAGCCCTTGTCGTCTTCCACCAGATCAGATATTTTTAGGATCAATTTAATTTAATTTGAGGAATCCTAAAAAGCCCTGGCTTGGGTAGCATAAGGCGTGGGGTGGCTGGGGGGAGTCTCCTTGTTAAAGATGGTTAGTCTATTTTGGTAATCTTCTCTCTCCTCCATGGTTTAGAGAGTTTCCTGATGTGTTAAAGTAGCCTCAGTATTTAAAATGTGCATTTAAATTTGCACAGAGGCCTACTCCCACATATAATTTTCAGTAGCGGAGTTTTCACTGTTCACAACAAAACCCCCAGGCAACCTGGATTTTTCTCATAAGTGAAATTATATAAGAAGCAAAGGAAACAGGAAGTTAACACGTGTTGAGAGCCTACTACATGCTAGACACTGTAGTAGGGACCTCTCCTCTCCTTATTTCGTTTAGTTTCCAAATAGCCCTGAGGTAGGGACTTGTCCTTATTTTAGTGAAGCAGATGCCTGGCTCTGAGGTTGAGAAAGTGTGCAGGTCCACGTGGCGGTAAGAAGCAAGCTGAAAGGTAAACCCAGGCCTGCCTGAGCCCGATCTCATGTCCTCTCTACCCCACAGACATGCCACTGGGGGTCCATGGCCTAATTCAGCCCTTGGTGCACAGATCCTACACAGTGCCAGGGCAGGAGGCCAGACAGGGCTTCCTGTCTGTCAGCATGTGTGAAAGGCCATTCCCTGCTGCTGAGGGACATCAGCCATGGCTTAGTCAGGTAGCAGTGACATGGTGATAATTGTAGCCACTGCTTGCTGAGTGCTTTCTAAAGGGTCCAGGACAGCACTTAGTGCTTGACAGAAGTTCATTCCTGTAAAGCTGTGAGGCAGTCATCATTATCCATTTACAATTAAGAAAATGGAGGTCCAAAGGGTTATGTGACTTGCCCAAGGTCATGGAGCCCTTGAGTCTGCCCTACAAGAAAGCCAGTGCTTTTACCCAGGGTTACATGTTGAGAGACGTGGACCTCGATATGATTATCAGTCTCCTTTGTCGTGCTTATTGACAGGTGGCCGGGTTAGCAGCACTCACAATCAAATCAAAGGAAGGTAGTAGTCAAGCAATGGAACTCGATTCATCCCCAAGCTAAGAATTCGCCGTGTTTTCATTAATTCCTTTTTTGCATCTGGCCTGCTCTGACTGTGGGGAGTTTTTGGAATCTCATTGATATTAATGAAATCACAGAAGCAGCAAAAATGTTGCATATGCTTTTTATACATTATGCTGAAGCTTAATTTTAACAGAAAACTTCAAGTCTTGTTTGAAGCCTTGATTACATATGTTAGTGTCTCCTTGAATCGGGCATCTCCCTTCACTTGCCGCTCCTCCTTTCCCTAAATGTTGAGGAAGTTTTTAATCTGTAGCATCCTTAGTCTTCACATTTGATATCTGTTCCCACTGTCAAGTTATACGTGCTCAGCAAATGTTAAATATTAAATGTCAGCATGACTGTGAGAGATCGTGCTGAGCGTGGTTTGGGGGGGTGGAGCGGGGCTTTTCCCTCTTGTATTCCTGTCCTTCATATCTTGGTCTCTTTTAAATTTTTTCAGTTTATCTGTTACTTCTCAGGGACAAGCTTTTCATTTCTTCCTTCTGTATTAGCATAATCTTAAAAATATTGAAGTTAAAATACCTAATAATACATGGCATTAATAGATGAGCTCCTTTTATAGCTTTCATCATTTTAAGTGAAAACTTTCTATAGGTTATTTAGGGTTTTGAATTTATAATACTGTAATTAAAATAGAGGCTTTTTTCCTCCCATTGACAGTAAAGCTGTCACTGCCACAAGATTTGAGCTAAAAAAAAATTGTAGATTTTGTATTTCTTTGTCAGCACTGCTAAAAAAGAAAGGGAAAGAGAGACGTCTTGACAACTTTTAATTGAATCAGAGAACTTGAGAGAATTGGGCTTTCTTCTGGAGCACCATTCACTGAGTGAGACCTGACAGTGCAAGGTGGAAATTTAATGGATCCTTTTCACCTGGTTTGTTTTAAGCGTTTTTAATCCTGTTAAGTATCAGCAGGATGTAGGTCGGATATCAGGTGCTGAACCTGTTGAATCTACCGATTTCCCTTGCTCAGTTACTTTAATAAGGTCCCATGATGGGTGAGAGTAAGAAGTTCATGCCCTGTTAAGGGTCTGCATTAAACCCTCAGAGGTATGCAGAGTGTACTGGGGGCCTGGTTCCAGTAGTGGCAGATGCTCTATTAGAGTGTTGGGTACAGTGTGGCAAAGTCTGTCCGTCCAAAAATAGTCCTGAGGCATTGGGTCTGAGCTCTAGTATCCAGGAGGGTATCTCGACAGGTACTCAACAGATTCATGCAGATGGTGGGTGCCCAGCACTGGCAGTGAGGGCATGAAAGATGTAAAAGGCAGGGTACCTATAGGAATCTTCTGTTTTCCAAGGAGGAAATAGCAAAAAGTAGGACCACAAAATATCATGTGCTACAGTAGTCCTGGGAGAAGCGCTGCTCAACCAATGCCACACAAAACAGTGTCATTTTTCTTAGTTGTACATTTTAATATCTAAGATACACTACGAGTTAAGTACTAGACCCTATCCCAGATTAAAAAAATGACCTAAATATCAGAAGAAATGACCATTTATTGATATCGATTTATATTACATGCTAGATGCCATGCTAGAAACATCCTTTAATGTCTTATCTAGTCCTTATAAACACCCAGAAAGCATAGATATATTATTTTCCAATTATAGAGAGGACACTGAAGCTAAGAAGTACAGACTTGTAAAGTCAGAGTACATGGGAGGCTGTCTGGCTCCAAAGCTCATGCACTGCACCCCTCTGCAGTGGGTGAAATTTCTCCAAACTATAGAGGAAATGAAGGATTCTTTACAAAGGTATTTCTTACCGCTGTTCTAGATCAAAAACAATTACCAACCTGGACTCTCATGTGATAAAGTCATCTGATAAAAATCCAAGCAGCCACTCCCCTTCGGGGCTTCTATTTTATGTACATATTATGTACTCGGCAAATATTTTTTCTCTAAGTGTAGTTGTTTCTACGCTATTTTCAGGAAGCAAATATATAGTGTAAGTTCTCTTTTTTTGATATTCGTTATGATTAATGTTGAGTGGTAGTGCTAGGTACTTTCCATCTGAGGAATTCAAGGTACATTCTTGGTTTGGTACATAAAGGAAAACTACGCTGCGTACCATTTATGCTGGAATGAAGTGTCTTTAAAACCCAGCCTCACCCTCACCCCCTCACTTCTTCAGAAAGTCCCAGCGCCAGCGTGGACGGTCTGATGCTGCCCAGCTGGCCATTCTCAGAGCACTGTCGGACAGTCCAGTAGCTGGAGGTGCCATCAGCACCCTAGTTAGACAGTGTTTACAGAGGCGTGCCAAAAGAAGATGCATTGACTATTCATGGTTATTTTTTGTCCTGTAAATAGAGACGTTGTTCCAAGTCTTTTTCCCCTACCATTTAAAACAACACATTAGACCTTTAAATGTTTGCCAAGTACGGTGAGTTTTATTGGAGTCTTGACTAATCTGCTGAACTTTTCGAGCTTAAACCCTTAGGGTTACAGCATAAAAATTTAGACTGTACTTAGAGCAGCAATCTCCTCATCCTGTTATAGGTCCCATTAAAGGTCTCATTAAAGTCATAAACAAGACGTACAATGGCGGCTGTCAGTCACCTGAGAGAGCAGGCTAAAGAAGTCCGGCAACTTCCCAAGGAGCCTTTTAATTACTATATTAAAATGTGGTTTTCAGCTTAAACTTGGCGAGGGAGGTGTGTGCTGGGCTGCCGAGGCGGCGTGCTCAGTGCACATCTGCGTCATCGCGGTGCCTGCTGGCCTTTCCCAGGACTTCCCACCAGCCGCCTGGGGGACCCTGCTTTCCCAGTGTGGGAGACCCACCCGCTACATGCCGCCTCTAGCACTTCCTAGTTAGAAACTTTATGTAGCTCCCCGAACAATCTTTCTGTATACAGAATTCTACACTGTGAAAAATGATATGATAGCAGATTTCCAGTGTACTGTGCAGGGTTTTAGATTCTGTTTGGGATTCACCTGGGGAAAGAGATGTCTTGGCCCTTGACAGTTTCTCCCTTTCAACCCTAGTTAGGTGAAAGGGTAAGTAAACAGAAACAGCCACCTTTTGTGTTCACCACCTTTTAATTTTATTTGTTGTTTTGATTAATAAAAATCATGTACTCACCATGAGAATTTGTAAAATGCAGAAAAGTGGGAAGAAAATCAAACCCCGCAGTCCTGACACTTGATGCTCTGTTCACAAGTGTTGTTACTCTGCCTCTCATTTCTCTACACAGTTGGCATCGTACTCTACATGCAATTTGTATCCTGTTTTTTCCCATTTTAGAAACTGTTGGTCACATCTTAATTATCAGCATAATATTTCATATGAGAATTTGTTGGATTTTTAAAACATCATTCCTAATATCTTTTGCAGGGTCAGCCTTATTAAGACAAAATTTGCACCCAGTAATAGTCATCACTTTCAGGCGTATAATTTGATGGGTTTTGACAGATATGTACAGTCATGTAACCACTACTATAATCAAGATGTAGAACAGTTCTGTGCTTCCAGAAAATTCCCTCATGCCCATTTGTAATCTGTCACCCACCCACCCACCACCCCCGCCCTGACCCTCAGATCCTGGCAACCCACTGATCTTCTATCACTGTAATTTTGCCTTTTCCAAAATGTCATATAAATGGAATCATGCAATAGTTAGCCTTTTGAGTCTTTCATTTAGTATGATGCATTTGAGATTCATGTTGCTGCATATATCATGAGTTCACTCCTTTCCATTGCTCAGGAGTATGACATTTTATGGGTACATCAGTGTTTCTTTATCCATTCCCCAGTTGAAGGACATTTAGGTGGCTGCAACTTTTGGCAACTAAGAAGTGGCTATAAACATTTGTGTACAGGTTTTTGTATGAGCTAAGTTTTTATTTCTGTTGGGTAAATAACTAGGAGTAGAATTGTTGGGTCATATGGTAACTATATTTAACTTTGTAAGAAACTGACACACTGTTTTCCAAAGTGGCTGTACCATTTTGTATTCTCTACCAACAGGGTATGAGGGTTCCTTCCAGTCACTCCTCACCTCCACCCCCACCCTTTTGTTTGTTTTAAGCTTATTCTAATTTAAGCCATTCTGATGAGTATATAGTGATACTTCATTGTGGCTGTGGTTTGTATTTCCCTAATGACTACTGATGTTGAGCATATTTCCATGTAATTATTTGCTGTCCACATCCTTTCTTTGGTGAAATATCTGTTCAAATCTTTTGCCCATTTTTTCATTGAGTTGTATGTTTTCTTCTTACTGAATTTTAAAAGTTCTTTATACATTCTGGAATACAAGTCCTTTTGAGTGTTTTGCAAATATTTCCTTCCAGACTGTGGCTTTTCTTTTCATTCTTTTAACAGTTTCTTTTGAAGAGTAGAAGTTTTAAATTTTGTGAAGGTCCAAGTTATCAGCTTTTTTTTTCTTGGAGTATGCCTTTGGTATTATATCTAAGAAATCTTTGCCTAACTCTAGGTTGCAAAGATTTTCTCTGTATTTTCTTCTGGAGGTTTTATAGTTTTAGGTTTCATATTTAAGTGTACAGTCCATTTGTCCCCCTTAATATTTTGAAATTAAAAAAAGAAGACTGACTGAAAAAACCCACAAAAGTATACAGTCTGTCCAAGTTAATCTTTGTATATAATGCAAGGTATGGATTAAGGTTTACCACAGCAGGAGGCAGGTGTTCCTAAGTATCTGTTTAAAAAGAAAAATTGTTCCTAAGTGATTCTTTGTGCTCTAATGTTAGGTCATTAAATTTCAAATGTCCAATTTCAAATTAAAAGTTTAGTTTATTGTATCTCAAACAAGAAGCAGTACAATTAATCAAAGGATGCGCCTAAACCATGGACAGTTTTCTAACAGTAGCTTGTTTATGCCAGAAACAAAGAAGCCTGGAGAGCGAGTGGCGATGAAATAATGAAAGGCGTTTTCTACAGCTTGTTGAGAATTGAATATTTTTCCTTGCAAGAAGTGGTCCAAAGCCTGGGAGAAGTGGTAGTCACTTGGTGCAGAATCTGGTGAATACGGTGGATGACAGAGAATTTCCAATTCCACCTTCTGTAGTTTGAGCAAGGTTGTTTGTGAAACAGCGTTGTCTTGCAAGAGGATTGGCCTGTCTCTGTGGACCATTCTCGACTGCTTAATTGCAGGCATCCTCATCATTTCATCCAGTTGGTTGCAGTGACATCCACTGTAATTGATCGACCAGGTTTCATTAAGCTGTAGTGGATGATACCAGCGCTGGACCACTAAATAGACACCATTAGTATTTTTTGATGAATATTTGGTTTTGGACTGTGTTTTGGCACTTCATCTTTATCCAACCATTGTGCCAAATGCTTGCAGTTGTCAAAAAGAATCCATTTACATCATATGTAACAAAAGAGTCTAGAAATGGCTTGCTTTTATGTAGTGACAGCAAAGAAAGGCAAGCTTTGAGGTGATTTCTCTTCTCATGCTCGTGTAATTCATGTGGAACCATCTATCCAGCTTCTTTACCTTGCCCATTTATTTCAAATGGTCCAATATTGTTGCAATAGTAACGTCAGACCTTGCTGCTAATTCATGCGTAGGTTGAGATGGATTCGCTTCCACTATAGCTCTCAGCTCATCATTGTCCACCTTGGTGTCAGGTCGCCCACATGGCTCATTTTCAAGGTTAAAATCACCAGAATGGAACTTCTCAAACCATGAATGTACAGTGTATTCATTAGCCACATCCTTCCCAAACACTTCATCGATATTTTGACCTGTCTGCGCTGCATTGGTTCCATGATGGAACTCGGATTCAAAAATAACACAAATTTTTGGCTTATCCATGGTTTCACAAAAATTGCTCTAAAAAATTTTTGAAAGATAATTACAAGCCAAAATGTGTGTTTGAAAGAATGAGGCTGTCCCTTCACAATGAAAAAGAAAAGTGTCAGAGTGAAAAGTCAGAGATACCAACTGTCAAACTTAGTACTTAAGGAAATGGGACATTTCATACTTAATAACCTAATAAAAAAGGCTTATGAAAATGAGTTCTCTGTTAAGCTGACCATAGCTCCTTCCTTCCAGTAGCTTCTCCTGTAACAAATACTGATCCTTTGTTAGTCTACAGCCCTCCCTTTCTGGAAAGTGCTGGAAAGAACACGGATAGTGACCTTCAGTTCCCCTCTTATCTGGGTCTCCTATCGATCGCTCCTAAAGTTCTGGTCCCTCTGTGCACATAATTCTTGCTCAGCAGCTGCACATTTAGGCAGTAAAAACTAGCATCTTTTTGACACCAGGTTGTTGCCTTCCTGGGGAACAACCATGTTCAGTGTTGGGCCACCTGATTGACAAGGGGAAGGGACCTAACATTCATTAAAAACTTACCCAGGAACTTTGCTGTATCACAGAAGTCCTGTGCAGCATGAAGTGGTATTAGGTCCACTTTATAAATGAGGCAGCAAGACTTGTTCAAAGTCATCCAGCTGGTACGATGGCCAGACCCGACCTCCCTCGCCCCAGAGCTTTCGCTTGTGCCATCATTTCCCGCTGGCTCTGCCCAGTCACTTCCTGCGTGTGCTGCGGCTCCCCGTCATGCTCACATACACCCCAACTAATGGCAGTGCAGGTTACAAATAGCGCAGTGTGGTTGCTTTTAGCAATTTATCTTTTTTCGTCTCAGTTGGATTTAGTTTACTTCGGTTCCCTGCATTTGGCGTTGTAGCTTTTACCTTTAGAATGGCTAACGGGCTACTGTAATATTTCCTTGATATGTGAATTATCAGAATGCCCTTATTGGTATTTATTTTCCTACAATTAGGTATTGTAGGAATGTGTGATTGAGCAGGCCACCCTCATTGTCGCTTACTGTGGGCCGCTTGCAGTATCCAGTGGTTCCTGGGAGAGGGATTTTTTTTTTTAATCATCTTTATTCTTTTTCTGACTGGGCCATGTGAATCCTTTTCACGTGGATCATACCCTGTGCATCTTCACCTCTCGGGAGTAGCCTTGCAGTCTGTGTGGGGGGTCCCAGGACACACAAGTTCCACACAGCCATGAGACCCAGGGCAGAAAAATTCCAGTTTTCCTCTCCTGGTCTCCCCATCCTAACTCTTTGGATCTTATCGTAGTAAATGATCAGACGTGGGAATGCTCACGTAGCTGGAATTCTCTCCATGTAATTAATTGCTTACGTTTGGACCTAGCTACCTTTCGGCATCCCTGTTACTAACGACAGCTACTCTCAGCCAAGTGAGTTCCTAGTTTATAGGAACTGCACCCCCTCCATTTTTAAGAGTCACTTCCCACGGAGGCATCATCAGAGACTTCTCTCCCTTTGTGAAATCTTGGAGTGTTAGCAGCTGGGAGGAAGACTTTGCCAGTTTCTCTGCCAGCCCTGCCAGCCCGACTCAAGGCACAGTGCCACTTGTGCAGCTCATGCCCAGTCTGCCACGCTTTGCATTGTGAAAACTCTGTTTCCTGACTTAATTCCCATTCTTTGAAGTCTGGGTATCGGTGGTCCAGGGCCTAATTGTTGGCCGCTGCTGGTGCTATTATAGATAGTGGCATGACTGAAAGGGCTCCTGACTTTGGGGTGAAACTATTCGTAACTGAAGAGATTCTCTTCAGTCCGGCAAGAGAGACCTTAGGCAACTTGGCTGAAGTTGGAAAAAGCCACAAGCTTCTTTTGCCCCTTTTGGGATTTCTCAACCCCTGCTGGTCAGCTTCCCTCTGCCCCCAGCTGCCACCTGAGACTTCTCATCCGGGTGCCAGCCACACCGCAGTGCAGAGAAACCCAGTCTCCTGGGACTTCAGCAGGGATCTTGGTGCTGTGGGTTGGGATGGGATGGAAGGGAATGGGATAGGATGGGATGGGATGGGATGGAATGGGAAGGGAATTCAAATCCCTTCTCAGTCACTAGCAAGCTGTGTGCAGCTGCTCACGATATCTCACCTCTCTGCATCTGTTCTTGCATCCGTAAAATGGAGAGCTACTGTAACATCCTGTAAAATCAATAAATAGAGGCACCTAAAGCTGGGGGTGGGAGGTGCTTCGTTAATCCCCCCGTGATGTGTTCTGTGGCTTTGCCTTCGTTTGCTGGGCGCTGCGCTCCCTCGCCAGGACGTGTCTGTGCACTTCTAGTCGTGCCGTGCAGCCAGCCCCGCCTGGCCCCACGCGAAGCTGTCCCCGCAGCCAGCACAGGGCTCTGTCTATCTGCTGGTGGCGTCGTGTTCTCTTGGAGGTGCTGTCCTCCTGTCGTTCATATCATTTCGCTCTTTCCCACCAGGAAGCATCTCAGACAGCCCTGCCACGCTCTTTGAAGTTCCTGACACGTGGTAACCAAGACTTGAGTGGAACAAACCGCTGGTGCTGTCGCTGAGAAGGAGCCAGCCGGCACGTCTGGAAGCCATACTGTGTTTAATTTAATCAAATGTGGTATGGGAGGGGTTTGAAACCAAGTATATCCTGGAAAAAAGACAGTTTTTATTTTTGTGACCATGGTTTTTTTCCTTTTTAATCTAAACTGCCTGTTGACACTCCTCGTGGTCGTAGGCTGTCATGAATGTGTACGTTATTAACCAGCTAATTATTTGTTGCTTGTGTGGAATCCTTTGCTGTCAGGAATGTGCTTTAAGAATCCACCTGATGGGGGATGTCGGCTGTGAAATATGCAAAAAGAGCTGACATTCTGGGTGCTGTGATCATGAATTTGGGGTTGAACTCTTTCCTGCTTCAAGAGGTTCTCATCCGTCTCCTCGTCCAGCTCCGATTTGGGGGCAGCTGCAGAACAAGGTTGCTGTCTCCCTGCTTCCCGCCGTAGCTGCCTGAAAATACGAAGCTCTCACGCTTGTTTTTCCAGTAGGAAGACACCTACCAATGTCATCCCACGAAGGAGCTTCCGTATGCCTTGGCCTTTGGGGCATATTTATTTAGTTATTTCTCCTAAGATGTGAGTTTCTCGTGGGGGTGTATGAGTAGAATAAGTCAGTTTCTGTTCTTACATGTAGTGGTGCGTTGGCTTTCCAATGTCTTAGCTGCTCGTGTCTTCTGCGTGGGTGGCAGCGTGTGTGCATACGTGCGCGCGTGTGTGTGGAATCGTGGCAAATCTACAACATGCACCAGCCCTTTCTCTATTGAAACAGATCCCAGCAACAGCAAGAGTCCGTGGATCTACTTCTGTAGATCTGCCACAGATAGATCATTGTTAGCTATTTAACATTTTTGTATCGTGGAAATAAAAATGAAAAATGTATTTCCAAAAGATGAAAATTAAAGGAATTTTCATAGGACTTTGGTTCTTTCTCTTTTTTGTAAGTGAACGACATATTCACTCTCTACATAGATATATTTCTCACCCCTGAAAAAGTCTGGTAAGTCACTAAGCCCGGTGTTTGTGGATTTTTTTTTTTTTTCCTTTTTTTACCTCTTACCCCTATACCTGCCCTTGTGGGTCAGATACTCAGGGCTGGAGCTGGGCTGGCGGTACGTGGCCTCGTGGGGGATGCGAGGAATTGAGCTCTTACAGCTCACATTGGAACTCCGTGGTAGTTTGTAGCTGGAAAGACTCCTTCCCTACCAAGAGCCTTTTAACGCTTCCTCCTCTCCAAGAGTTCTGTAACCACAAAGTCACACCCCAGGTTTGGCGGGAAGGAGCGCCCGCCCCTCAGCTGTCAGTGCTCCGGCTCCAGGGAAGTGGAGGGCGGCTGAAGGCGAGGAGTAGAAAGGGCTGCCGGGCAGCAGCGCTTAAGGCAGAAGCGAGCACTACCTGACCCTTCTTTTTAAGAGAAAAAGAGGGAAAACCGAAGCCCATGGCTTGACATACTAGGAGAAAAGTGCACGAGGCCCGACAGCCGTGCCTTGTGTGCAAGTGCAGAGCGCATGCGGGCAGCAAACCTGTGCCGTGTGGGTCTTTCGAGCGAGCCGGATGGAAACCTTTTGCCCTAAGGTAGTGAAAGCCTTCACTGCACCCTGAGCCTACTCGGGATCTCCCAGTGCTCCCTGCTCAGAAAGCTTTGCGAACACACAGGTGCAGAGAGCAGCTTGGGGAGGCGTGCTTCCTGGGAGGGGCGTGTGCACCGAGCCTCGTGGACTGTGCTTGCGTCCAGTCCCAGCTCTGTGGTCTTGGGCACAGTATTTATTCTCTCTGAGCCTCAGTTTCCTCAATCGGAAAATCAAAGTAATAAACCTGCCTCACTGGGTAGTTGCAAAGATTAAATGAAGCTACATAAAATGCCCAGCCTGCTGACGTACATGATAAATTGTAGTTATATGTAAAGATTATGCTTTTGATCTGAAACCCTCACTGCATCTGCTTCTGTCTGCCAGGGCAGACATAGTCACAGCCACTGGAATTTGGCTTAGACTTAAATGCCCAATGGAGCTCTCATACATGCCCTGTCTTTCCAGCTGTAGCAAGTGACTTAAACAGGTGAGCCGGGTTGTTCCCCCTCCACACGCATACACCAGCCTTTCTTGCCGTCTCTTCGGGGCATGAAACCCTAGGATGGTGCTTCTGGCTGTTTAATTCAGAGGCCTAAGGCTGTATTATGACAATGGAGCTGTGGTTTGGGGCTTCTTGAATATGGTGGCCGAACCTGGAGGCAGGCTCGGGAGTGGGGACCTCTGTGTTTCACGTGTCACGTGAAGTTCCTGTCAACAACAGGCCACGTGTACAAGGGTAGGGCCATGAGATTGTGATGGAGCTGAGAAAGTCCCATCTCCTCCCATGTGTTTGTGTTTTAAGCTAAGTGTTGCTACAAAAGAGTCAAAAAGTTCAAAAAAAAAAAATTAAGTTTATAAAGTAAGAGTTAGAAGCTAAGGTTATTTTATTGAAAGAAAAAAAATTTTACAAATTTATTGTAGCCTTTGTGTGCAGTAATGCCCTACCTAGGCCTTCACATTCACCCACCACTCCCTCACCCAGAACAACTCAAGTCCTGCAAGCTTCATTCATGGTAAACGTCCTATAAGGTATAGCTTTTTTAAAAAAAATCTTTCACAGTTTTTTTACTATTCTCTTGCCCATATTTTATCAGGTTGTCTGTCTTTTGTTAAGTTGTAGAAATTCACTGCATACTGTGAACGTCAGTCCTTTGTTAGATGTTTTGCAAATGTTTAATCCAAAATCTACGTCTTGCTTTTTTATTAACAGTATCTTTTACTGGGCCGAAGTTTTTAATTTTGATGAAGTCTGTTCTATCAATTTTTTATATGCCCTGCCTACAAAACCCCTAAGCTTTCTTCTGGAAGCTTTCTAGTTTTAGCATTTATGTTTGAGTCTGTGATCCATCTTGAATTAACTGTTCTATGCATGCACGAGACTGGAATTGAGGTTCCCAGATTCCACGTGGATGTCTAGTTACTCTAGCACCACCTGTGGGGAAGACCTTTCCTATCACATCGCATTGGTGCTTTAGTTGAAAATCTGTTTGCCTAATAATAAGCTCAAGTCTTGAGTGTGTGGGTTTCTTTTTTTCACTTTTTTAATTGACAAATAACAATTACAGAATTTCTGGGGCGTAGAGTGATGTTTTGATACAATGTATAGTGATCAGATCAGGGTAATTAGTATACCCATCTCAAACATTTGTTATTTCTTTTTAAATTTATTTTTTCTATTTCAGAATATTACAGGGAAACATTGTTATTTCTTTGTGCTGGGAACATTCGATATCCTCTTTCTAGCTATTTGAAGCTATCTGATATATTATTGTTAACGACAGTTCATCCTGTAGTGGTATAAATTCTCCTATATAACTGTAATTTTATCCTTCAACAAATGTCTCTCTGTCCCTCCTTTCCCCCTGCCCTTCCCAGCCTCTAGTATCCTCTGTTCTACTTTTTACTTCAGTGAGATCAACTTTTTTTAGCTTCCACATATGAGTGAGAGAGAACATGGTGGTGGTGAACTTTCCATTCCTGACTTATTTCACTGAACATAATGTCCTCCCGTTCCAACCGTGTTGCCACAGATGACAGAATTGCGTTCTTTTTTATGCCTCAATAGTATCCCATGGTGTATATACACCACACCTTCTTTATCCGTCCACCTGTTGGACACTTAGGTTGATTCCGTATCTTGGCTGTTGTGAATAGTGCTGCAACAAACGGGGGTGCAGATGTCTCTTCGATGTAACGATTTCCTTTCCTTTGGATAAATTCCCATTCGTGTGATCATGTTGTAGTTTTATTTGCAGCTTTTTGAGGAGCCTCCACACTGCTGTCCGTAGTGGCCGTGCTGGTTGACATTCCCAAGTGTGTGTTTTCTAAAGTGCGCTCTCGCAGAGCAGCAGCACAGAGAGTCTCATCGTTCCTGTGTGCGCAGCAGTTCCCACTTGGACTGTTGGCAGCACTGCTCTTGACTGGAGAGGAACATGCCATGACACCTGGTTACTGCTGGGGCCAGGCCAGGCTACCTGCTTCTGACCTGGGAAACCAGTGACTATTAAAAATAGTTCACTCTTTTTGGATAGTTTTGTTTTTTTTTTCCACCTCATGACTTAAGTTTCATTGCTTCAACTGAAATCTTTTTACCCCCCAAATGATTCATGGAGTAAATCGATGCATCTGATTTTGCCGAGGAGGGGAAATAGAATACCTGAAGGCCGGTTCGTGTTTCTCCTGGTCGTGAGCCGCCCTCTCCTCCAAGTTGTCTGGTCCCTGCTGAAGCAGTTGAGTTTGTCTTCAGCTGCTCGCCCGTTTCTGTCTCAGCCTCTTGCCTTTTCTAGTCATGCTGTGAACTTGAACTTGAGAAAGCTCTCGATGCAGACTGGCCCTGGTGAAAATGCAGCAGAGAAGGTCTTTTTAAATGGAAATGTTATAGACAAGATATTAGGTTATTAAGTAGGAAATGTCTGACTTCCTTAAGTACTAAGTTTGATAGTTGAGCTGACATTTTACTTTGACACTTCTTGTTTTATGTTTTTTGTGAAGGTACATCCTCGGTCTTTTAAACACACATTTTGGTTTGTGATTATTTTTCACATTTTTCCAGAGCAATTTTTTTGAAACCATGGATAGGTCAAAAATTCATGTTATTTTGGAATATGAGTTCTGTCTTGGAACCAATGCAGTGCAGACAGCTCGAAATATCAACCCAGGATGTGGCTAATGAACGCACGGTATGATGATGGTTTGAATAGTTCCATTCTGGTGACTGTAATCTTGAAAGTGAGCCATGTGGGAGACCTGAGACCAAGGTGGATAATGATGAGCTGTAGTGGAAGTGAATCCATCTCAATCTACATGTGAATTAGCAGCAAGGATTGATGTTACTATTCCGACAGTATTAGACCATTTGAAACAAATGGACAAGTTAAAGAAGCTGGACAGATGGGTACAAGCATGAATTAAAGGAGCATCAGAAGAGAAATTGTCACAAAGCTTGTCTTTCTTTGCTCTCACGACCTAAGAGCAAACCATTTCTCCACTGTATTGTTATGTGTGATGAAAAATGGATTCTTTTTGACAATTGCAAGCATTCGGCACAATGGTTGCATAAAGATAAGTGCCGAAACACAGTCCAAAACCGAATATTCATCAAAAAAAGCTAATGGTATCTGTTTGGTGGTCCAGCGCTGTTATCATCCACTACAGCTTCATGAAACCTGGTCAGTCGATTACAGCGGGTGTCTACTGCAACCAATTGGATGAAATGATGAGAATGCTTGTGAGGAAGCAACCGAGATTGGTCAACAGAGACAGGCCAATCCTCTTGCAAGACAACGCTCCACCACATGTCACACAAACGACATTGCTCAAACTACAGAAGCTGGACTTGGAAACTGTCACCCGACGTATTCACCAGACCTTGCGCCAAGTCACTACTGCTTCTTTCAGGCTTTGGACCACTTCTTGAAAGGAAAAATATCCCATTCTCAACAAGCTGTGGAAAATGCCTTTGTGATTTCATTGCCACTCACTCTCCAGGCTTCTTCGGTGCTGGCATAAACAATCTAATGTTAAGATGGCAAAACTGTGTCAATAGTTTAGGTGCAGACTTTAATTGTACTGC